>PVKS010046952.1:0-13048 GCA_004027875.1 Aplodontia rufa | reverse complement strand
TGGATACAAAAGCTTTGGTTCATATATACTGTGGAATACTACTTGGCCATCAGAGAGGACGATATTATAGCTTTCGAAATCAAATGGATGGAGATGGACAGAATTATGCTTAGTGAAGTCTCCCAAGCTCAGAGACTAAAGGGCCGAATGGTTTCTCTCATCTGTTGATAATAGAATTTATGTTGAAGCAGTAGGACAGACGGCTGACCTAACAAAACCTCAAATTGAATGACTTTCAGTGCAACGGGGGAAAGCTCCCTAGGATACTTGGAGGTGTAGGGAAGGGGATGGGGAGGGGGGAGGGTATATGAAGAACTCATAGGAGTCTGGTGATTGGGAAGGTGGGGGAACCATCCCAGAATCCGATGTCATTCCTCCACTAGATACCCATTTAACACATGAGTTCTTCTGGGGGAAACTGCAACAGATGAAACCCATAGTAGTTTATCTATGCGTTGGCATTACCCCTGGATAACAAAGTTCATACACATTGATTGCTACTGTTTTGACAATGTTTCCCCCTCATCTGTATCCTGTATCGCTATATACTTCTAATGAATTTGAAAAATAAAAATAAAAAAGGGAAAAAACAAAAAGTTCATTCTCTCTCTCTGTCCCTCTTTAAAAAAAAAAAGAGAGAGAGAGACAAATGTGTCAGCATCTTTAAGTATGATTGGAAAGTTTATTAGAGTCCATAATGTTATTGGCATTTATGATTCTTTTAATTCTATTCTTTGTATTGCAGATGTTACAATGCTAAAAACTGGTCTTCTCAAAGAGCGGGAGGAAGATGATCAGGCAGGCACTATTCACCACCTACCACTTGTAACGTCCCAAAGGCCATTTTATGATGGGCCAATTCCAACTCCCCGGCAAAAGCCATTCCAGTCAGGCTCTACGCCCTTACATCTCACTCACAGATTCATGGTAAGCCTTGGAACTGTACTTTTAAAATCACTTTTCAGCAATTTTTTATCACAATAGTTTTTTGTATTGGATTTTTAAAAAAACACAATTTTTTTAAAACCTTGATTAAATGGGCTTGATGTACTTTGGTTAATTATAGTTTCTGAGTTGGTTTTATTTTATGGTTAACTCAGTTTTACTCATATTTCAAGATTATTATTGAAAATTATGTTAAGCTTGGCATTGTGGTGTATACCTGTAATCCCTGTAGCTCAGAAGGCTGAGGCAGGTGACAATTTTATTAGAAATAATACTAGGGTATAGGGTGAGCCTATGAACTGGTGTTAGTGGATGATTATTTTCCAAATGGAATCAATTTATATTGCCTTAAACTATAATAATTAGCCTGTAATATAAACCAGTTAGTTGGAGCAGGAAAAAATTGCTATTTGTATCTATATCATAAGAAAACTAAAGTTTTGAAATGTTTCCTTTGAGGTTTTTTCAAAGGCCAGTTGTAAAATATTCCTTTAAAGATAGTCATATAATTTATTTTTAAGCATTAAATACTCTATTTGCTAGTAAATAAACATATGTACTTCAGGAAGAAAAGAATAATTAATAATTGTTCAGACATTCCATGATTTTGGTTAGGCAGTATCAATATAATTAAAATGGCCATTCTGCCAAAAGCGTTGTACAGATTGAACACAATTCCTATCAAGATACTAATGTCATTCTTCACAGATATAGAAAAATCAATTCTCAAATTTATTTGGAACAATAAAAAACAATAGTAAAAAAAAAAAAAAGCAGCAGCAGCAAAAAAAAGCAGCAGCAGCAGGCAGTATCACACCACCTGACCTGAAATCATACTATAGAGCTGCAGTAACAGAACAGCACGGTACTAGTATCAAAATACTCATGAAAACCAGCAGAATAAAATAGAAGGCACTGAGACAAACTCAGAAATCTTTAATCTTTAACCATCTGATATTAGACAAAGAGGCAAAAATATAGTTTGGAGGAAAGATAGCCTTTTTAACAAATGGTGTTGGACAAACTGGACAGCCATATGCAGAAAATTGAAATTATATCCTTATATCTCATCCTACATAAAAATCAAATTGAAATTGATCAAAGATTTAGGAATTAAACCAGCAGCATTACAACCGCTAGAAGAAAAGGTAGAATCAACCTTCACCATGTCAGTGTAGGCACCCACTTCCTTAACACAACTCCATGGCAAAAGAATTAAGCTAAGAATCAGTGAATGGAAAGCCATTAAATTAAGAAGCTTTTGCTTAGCTAAGGAATTAGTGAAGAGCATCAAGAGAGAACCTACAGAATGGGAGAAAATCATGAACTGCTACACCTCCAATAGGAGACTAATATCCAGAATATACAAAGAGCTCAAAAAACTTAATATCAAAACCACAAACAGTCCATTCAATAAATGGGCTATGGAACTAAGCAGAAACTTCTCAACAGTGGAAATTCAAAAAGCCAATAAATATATGAGAAAGTGTTCTTCATCACTAGCAATCAGAAATGCAAATAAAAACATTAAGATTTCACCTCACTCAAGTCAATAGCAGAGGTGAAGAATACAAACAATAACAGATGCTGGAGGGGTTGTGGGGAGACGGGAACCCTTGTGCACCGTCGGTGGGACTGTATACTGGTACAGCTACTCTGGAAAACAGTGTGGAAACTCCTCAAAAAATTAGGGATGAAACCACTATAGGACCCAGCTGTCCTACTTCTGAGTATTTTCCCAGAAGAGCTAGAATCAGCATAGTACAAAGACACAACTACATCTATGTTTATAGCAGCTCAGTTTACAATAGCTAAATTATAGAATCAACCCAGATGCCCTTCACTGGATGAATGGATCCAAAAACTGTGATATATGTGTACAGTGGAGTTCTACTCAGCTATTAGAATGAATGATATCATGGCTTTTGCAGGTAAGTGGATGGAAATGAAAAAAATCATGCTGAGTGAAATAACCCAAACCCAGAGACTAAAGGGTCGAATGTTTTCTCTCATTTGCACAAGCTAGAGTAAAACCAAGGATAGGGCAAAATTTAGACAAGTTTATTTACAAGACAAACCAAATTCAAAGTATCGTATTATCTGGCAGAACTATAGCTGTGGGGTGGGGAGGAAGGCTGGGAGAAGAGAGAGGGAAAAGGGGGTTATTAATTATGTATGGTACACTTGACTCCCCTGAGAAATCAAATAATATTTATGCAGGAATTTAAATCTTAAAAGTCCAAAAATTATGGCTGGAGCAGTGGCTCTGCGGTTACGGTGCTTGCCCAGCATGCATGAGTACATGGGTTCAAACCCCAGCACCCACGTACACAACTAAGTGTCAGAGCAACGAAAACCATGTGAAAAACTCAATAAAAATTGATTTTCTCTCTCTCTCTCACTGTCCTTCTTTCTTTTAAAAAAAATTCAAAAATTAATATACATGTATATAGACATATATGTAATGGGAGAAATTGCATTGGAGAAAAGAGTGGGAAGTGGGCATAGTGGGGGAGATATTGGATAAGGATCAGGCTCAATTTACCTTATCATGATGTATATAATATGAATGTGTAGCAATGAATCCCTTCCATATGTAAGACTATGTTGAACTAGTAACTTTTTTTAAAAAAGTAATTGTAGTTCTGATATTGCTACTGCCATCTGAAACTAGAGTTATATGAGATACTATAGCTCCCATAACTTAAACCTTGATACAGATTGAGTTACAATATTGGTAATTGATATTCCTGTAGCCTACTGATTTTTTTTTCCAGTTTTTCTCCGACTTATATTTAATCTCACATATTTGTAGGTGTGGAACTCTGTTGGAATTATTCGCTGCTATAATGATGAACAAGACAATGCCATAGATGTGGAATTCCATGATACCTCCATACACCATGCAACACACTTGTCAAATGCTTTGAATTATACAGTAGCAGATCTTTCCCATGAAGCTATTTTGTTGGCATGTGACAGCACTGATGAACTAGCAAGGTAAATTCAAGATTTCTGGGAAGAATTTGGCAGTGTTGAGCTGCTGGATATCATTTGCTGATATTAAAGATAAAAAGTTAATAAAATAAAATTGTATCTTTTATAGTATGAAATTTCAGATAACATTTGGTACAAGTACCAGTACCCCATAATACCTCAAAACATGTCTGTTTTTGCCTTAATTGTCCTCTCATTAAATTTTCTTTTTTCTTTTCTTTTTTTTAAAGAGAGAAGGACAGTAAGAAGGAGGGATAGACAAAGAAAATCAATTTTTATTGAGTTTTTCACATGGCCTTCTTTGCTCTGACACTTAGTTGCATACGTGGGTGCTGGGGTTTGAACCTGTATACTTGTGCATGCCAGGCAAGCGCTGTAACTGCCGAGCCACTACTCCAGCCCCCTCATTAAATTTTCTTAACTACATATCAAACAAAATGAAATGCTTAATTCATAGTGCAAGATAGATGAGATATTTTATATTGTTAGTATTATTGTAAGAGTATTATACATTCATTGAAAAAATACAGAAAATAAAAGTTGTTTCTCAGATGTGATTACTATTAATAATTCGGTATGTATCCCTAGATATCCTAGAGCCCTCCTTTCAGAATTTACTGCATTGAAGTATAATTTGTATACAGTAAAATGTACCTATTTTAGGTATATATGGTTTGATGATTTGACAGATATTCATATTATTCAGTAACTACTACCTGTAATCCAAATACAGAAATTTTTTATATCCAAAAATGTTCTCTCATACCCCTTTGTATTTAATTCAAACTCAACCTTGGCCAACTGTTGATCTGAGGTTTTTTCCTTTTCTTTCTTTTTTTTGTCACTATAGATTAGATTTGAAACCTTACTTTGAAAAAGATGTATAAATAAGGAAAAACACAGAAGTGTACTATTTATCAATTTGCTATTTTTAATAAATTTTGATCTTTACATGTTTTGATAAGTAATAAGTAGATAGGTAGGTAGATAGATGTAGGAAAAAGCCTTAGATGCAGAATATATTTTTGAGGGTTTTTTTTATTTTTAAAGAGAAAGGGATAGTGAGAGAGAAAGAGACAGAGAGAATCAATTTTTATTTAGTTTTTCATGTGGCTTTTGTTGCTCTGACACTTAGTTGTGTACGTGGTGCTGAGGTTCGAACCTGCATACTCGCACATGCCAGGTAAGCACCATAACTGCTGAGCCACTGCTTCAGCCCTGGAGGTTTTTTTTTTTTTTTAATATTATAGCCAGATTACCCTCTTTTGATACCCTTGATATAGATGGATTTTTCTTCTCCCAGGTGGTTTGAAATTAAAATGCTTCTTTTTTTTTTTTTTTTTTTTCCTCAGGGCTGAGGACTGAACTCGGGACCTTGTGTGTGCTAGGCAAGCACTCTGCCACTGAGCTAAATCCCCAACCCCAAAATACTTCTAATAGACATATTTGCTCCTTGCTACTCCAAGTGTAGCCCACACACTAGGGTAATGGGTCATTTGAAACTTGTTGCAAATACAGAATCTCAGATCCTATCCCAGACCTTCTTAATCAGAATCTGCATATTAATAAGATCCTCAAGGTGACTGAGTACCTACTAAAGTGTGATGAACACTATATTAGCTCATTTTAACATTTTGATTAGTCTGCTAATTTGAAAATTATAACATCAACTCAATACTTCATTCATTATTGAGTTAAATCAGTTTGTTAAAATAATCACGGGCTAGGGATGTAGCTCAGAGCAACTGTCTAGCATTCACAAGGTCCTGGGTTTGTTCTCTAGTACCACACAAAATAAACAGTAAACAAAACCAAACACTGTTGAACAACCCTATATAATATTACCTTTTTATTGTAAGATTGGATATTAAAATTATTGTTCAGAAAGTCACTACTGGGTCTGGAGCAGTGGCTAAGGGGTTACAGTGCTTGCCTGGCATACGAGAGAACATGCGTTCAAAAACCCCAGCATCGGGGCTGGAGTGGTGGCTCAGCGGTTTCAACGCTTGCCTGGCAAGCACGAGGACCCGGGTTCGAACCCCAGCATCACGTACACAACTGAGTGTTGGAGCAACTAAGGCCATGTGAAAACCTAAATAAAGTTGTTTCTCCCTTTCTCTGTCTCTCTCACTGTCCCTCTCTCTTAAAAAAAAAAACAAAAACCCAGCATCATGTACATAACAAAGTGTTGGACTTATTATGTCTGTTTTCTGAAGCTTAAAAAATAACTTACATTTACATATGTATGTATGCTCAAAGGAAAAAAAACATGAAACATTGAAGTTTGGCAGTTAGTGGTAGTCTCATTGTTGGTACTAGGTGTGATATTTTTCTTTCTTTGTTAAGTTTTTTTTTCCAGTGAAAGAACTGTTGCTTAACATTTTCATACTTCCTATCTTTAAAAAATCTTGGTTGTGGTTTTGTGTACATTTGCAACATAGAATCACACTTGGTTTTAGCTTGCCACTTTTAACATGATGTGAACATTTTCCTGTATCTTTGAATATTCTTTAAAAATATGACTTAATAGTTTCAGTATAGTTCATTTTTAGGCTATTTCATAATTTTTAAAAACAGCTTCTTGTACTATAGTATATAATAGAAAAATAAACATTTGTTACTGGGTCTCATTATTAAATATATGAAATATCACATATAAAATTTGGGTTGTCTTTTTTTTTTTTTTTAGCAAGCTTCACTGCCTGCACTTTAGTTCTTGGGATTCAAGCAAAGAGTGGATAGTAGACATGCCTCAGAATGAGGATGTTGAAGCCATATGTCTAGGTCAGGGATGGGCTGCTGCTGCCACTAGTGCCTTGCTCCTTCGATTGTTTACTGTTGGAGGTGTTCAAAAAGAGGTCTTCAGCCTTCCTGGGCCTGTAGTGTCAATGGCGGGACATGGAGAACAGCTTTTCATTGTTTATCACAGAGGTAGGTTTTTTTCCAGTCTTTATAAATTTTGTCATGACCTGAAGTAAAATGGAAATTATTTGAGCTTTTGGATTTATTTATTATTTGCATCAATATAATATTAACTTTGGATATGGAGATTTTTGTTTTATGTACTAATAGCAAAGAAAATGAGAACTTCATATTTACAGGAAAACTTTCATGGCATTATAGAGAGAATTCCAAGATAAGGTCGGGTTAATCACTTACATGTCTAAATAGTATCTTTTGACAAGCATGTCAGTGAACTTTCGGAATTTAAAAAACCTTAAAAATATACTAACTCGTAGTGTAAAGGACCAAAACAACTTTAAAAGTTGCTACCTCCTTTTCCTCACCTCATGTTCTGTCTTTGGTCCCCACCACTATGTTGAAATTGCTCTTACCAAGGTTGCTATTAATGTCATTGTTTGTCCGTCCCTCCTGCCCCCAGTTCTATCAGATGAACTTTCTTCTCTTGGCTTATGTGACATTCCTCTCTATTTTTTTCCTCACTGGCAACTCCTTTTTCACCTCTTTCATCTGTTCTTCCTTTTATGGGAACTTTTAGCTATAGTCAGGTCCCTCTTCTCTGTTAATCTTTTAAGTTCAGGGGCTTTAATTCTTTTTATGGCTTAGCCACAGTAAAAAATGGATTCTGCATTGCCCTCTTATATGTATCTGCAAGTGTAACTGAAATAAAAGTTTCACGGACACTATTCTTTGATTTTTATCTTTATTTAATGCTGGTTATAACTCTAAATTGTTATTGATATTATGAGCCATAAGTCAGAAATGCAGTTTGAATAACTACTGTGGGGAATTTGAACAGAAATTATAGCTTTAAATATATTTCTGTGTTCATGACTTCTAAATTGATATCACTAGTATACCTTATCTCCAGATTCTCACATCCAGTTGCTCACTTGAAATTTGTATATGGAGTTTGGACAGGTATCTCAGTTCTTCTCTTTCCTGCACTTACTGAATCAACTCCATTAGGAAATTTGTATTATCATGTCAGTTCTATGGAGTAGCAGGTTCCAAATGACTCTTCATTTCCTCTGTAAACACCCCAGAATGTCATAGTAGCCTACCTTGTCTTTCAGATCTAGTTCTGACCTTTCACACGGCCTGTTCTCTACTCTCATTGTGAGTAATCTTTTTAAAATATAAATTAGTTCATTTCCCTCTTCTGCTCCAGTCTCTCTGAGGTTCCTTCACTTTTAGACTTCTTTACCTGCTGAGGTGAACTACTGATCCTACATGATCCACCTTTATCTGCCTCTGTAGCCTCGTCTCTTACCACTCTCTTGTTACCATGTTTTGACCATACTGGCTTCTTTGTGTTCTTTGACCGATGTGAGCTTGTCCTTGTCAGAAGACCTTCCCCTTAGCTGTTCCCTCTGTCTGGTGTGGTGTTTGCATGGGTGGCTCCAACTCACAGTCCATTTCTAAGCTTAAACTTTACTTTTTCATTACAATCTCTGATTGTAATCTAATCTCTATCATGCATTTGTAGAATTTTTTGCTCTTCTTGGGTTTTGTAAATTTGTTCTTTTCAACCAAAATGTGAATTTCATGGAAAAAAAAAATGACTGCTTACCATTTTAGCTCCACTGCCTATACCAGTGCCTAGTGTTACATGGCAAGTTCTTTATAAATAAATCTTGAGTAAGTGAATTCCATTTATAACGATTGTACATAAATAGTCCTTGAAACATATTATTCTGCTAGTAATACCTGAATGGTGCCTTATGTAGGTTGTCCATAAAAACAGTGCTAGTTGGTCTAAATATTTAATATAAAATCAATTCAGAAAATAATTTAGGTTGCATTATGGCTGAATAACCTTCGATGCCTGATTTATATTTTCTCACTAGGTACAGGATTTGATGGAGATCAGTGCCTTGGAGTTCAAATACTAGAGCTGGGAAAGAAGAAAAAACAAATTTTGCATGGTGACCCTCTTCCTCTTTCAAGGAAATCATACCTTTCCTGGGTTGGTTTTTCAGCTGAAGGCAAGCTAAATTTTTTTCTTTATTTTAAACTCATCTTTCAGGGCTAGAGCGGTGACTCGGTGGTTATGGCACTTGCCTGGCATGCGCAGGTACACTGGTTCAAACCCCAGCACCACATACACAGCTAAGTGTCAGAGCAACGAAAGCCATGTAAAAAACTCAATAAAAATTGATTCTCTCTCTCTCTCTCTTTCACTGTCCTTCTCTCTGTCTAAAAAATAAACTCACATTTCAAGAAGAAATCATGTCATTGTTTTATTCCTAATGAATTAATTTCTTTCTTTCTTTCTTTTTTTTTGTGCTGGAAATTTAACCGAGGGCATTTAACCACTGAGCCATATCCTCAGCCTTTTTTTTAATTTTAATTTTTTTTTTTAAAGAGAGAGGGACAGTGAGAGAGACAGAGACAGAATCAGTTTTTTATTTAGTTTTTCATGTGGCTTTCGTTGCTTCGACACTTCATTGTGTATGTTGTGCTGGGGTTTGAACCTGCATATTTGCACATGCCAGGCATGCACCATAACCGCTGAGCTAACTCTCCAGCCCCAGCCCTTTTTTATTTTTTTGCTTTGTTTTAGTTTGAGACAGTTTTGCTGAATTGCTTAGGGCCTCACTAAGTTGCTGAGGCAGGTTTTAAACTTGCAATCCTCCTGCCTTCCGAGCCATGGGGATTACAAGGCATGTGCCACCATGCCCAGCACTAATTAGTTTCTTTAATGATAAGTTGTTTATATTTTACATTTAAATTTCTGTATTTTAATATGGTGGCAGATTCAAAAACTTGTTAGGCAAAGTAGCTATTGTTTTATGTGTAAGATTTCTTTTCATGAGAATTTGCATTAGAATACTTTAAAATGGAACTAGTTTTCTAATATTTATTAGATAACAAGGAGGAGATATAAATCAATATTAAAGTTGTATCTTTCCTAGAAGATTATACACAAAATTAGGAATTTTCTAATACTATGCTGTCCCCTGCAGTTAACTACTAGCCACTTATGGCTGTTGAGCACTTGATATATGGCCAATATGAATTGAAGCTTCTGTAAATATAAAATATTCTCCAAATTTTGAAGACTTAGTATCAGAAAAAAATGTAAATACTCAATAATTCTTTTCATTACATTTTAAATGCTAGTTAAAATTAATTTTTTTTTGTACCAGAGATTGAACTCAGGGGCACTAAACACTTAATAACACCCCCAGCTCTTTTTTTAAATTAATTAATTAATTAATTAATTTTTGAGACAGGATCTCCCTAAGTTGCTGAGGCTGGCTTTGAACTTGAAATCCTCCTTCCTCTGCCTCCTGGAATTGCTAGGATTACAGGCATGTGCCAATGCACCTGGCATTTACCCTTTTTTTTTTTTTTTAATTAGCACTACGAAAGTTAAAATTTATGTTTGTGCAGGGCTGGGGATCTAGCTCAGTAGTGGAACACCTGCCTAGGATGAGCAGTGCCCTAGGTTCAGTTGCCAGTACCACAGATATATAGATTTGAGTGTGTGTGTGTGTGTACACATACACATATTTGTAGCATAAATGTATTTTTATATACATTACATTTGCACTCACATTTGTAGTGGCTCATGACATAACTTGAAGGACAGGGAATAATCGTATTTTAAAGCACTTGTACCCCTCTCTCAGAGAGGCTTAAATATTTACAATATTAGCAGTATATACCCTTTGTTTACATCATTAAAAACCTCAATTTTATTGTTTTTTTGGAGGTTTTGTTTGTTTTTTTGCAGTACTGGGAATTGAACCCAAAAATACTTTACTGATCTTCAGCCCCAGCCCTTTTTATTTTGAAACAAGGTCTTGTTTAGTTTCCCAGACTGGCCTCAAACCTGAGACTCCTACATTAACCTCCCAAGTAACTGAGATCATAGGCATGCACTACCGTGCCTGGCCTGTTTGTCTTTAAAGTATCAGCCATTTTTTGATTTTTATCAGTCATTTATGCATTAATAATAATAGCTCCCATTTGTATAGCTTTTGTTTTCCCAAGTATCAATCATATCCAGTCCTTGAGAAAATTAGCGTCTTCAGAGTGAGGGGAACAAAGCCAAAGGTATGAAAGGGGGCAGTCAGGTAAGCTGCCGTGCCTCTCCAGAGGTGGGAGCATGTAAGCAGGAAAAGCTGTTTACTTATGTTTCTAAGAATTGCTTGCCTAGGAGTTGGGGATAGAATAGTGAAGAAGCCATCAAAGAAAAGAGGAATGAAAGAAAAAGAGTGACAAAGACATTTGTTGATATTATCACTTTCTATCAGGTTCTGGTCATTTTATGAAATCTCTCTTAACCAAGAGCCTTCAGATGTTGGGTTTTTTGTTCTTGTTTTTCCCTGAAATTGGCTTTAGAATAGTTACTGTTATATTCCAGCAGGTGGCATAGTTTTCACTGAAAGTTTTTCTTTATTTGGGCAAATTTCAGTCATATCACATGCAGTGTTTTTTCTTCTGTTAGGTCATAGTCTGTGTGGTTAATGAAATTTCATAGGAGGCAATCTTGAATTATATGCCTTTTCTACTTTTAATTTTGAAATTAAAGTTAAATCCTTGGTATTCATTTTTGAAACAGGGTTTATTTAACAAATATGTAGTTAAATTTCCAAGTGATTTCTTTTTTGTTGTTGTATAGGTACTCCTTGCTATGTGGATTCTGAAGGCTGTGTTCGAATGCTTAACAGAGGGCTTGGTAATACATGGACTCCTGTGTGTAACACAAGAGAACACTGCAAAGGAAAATCTGATCACTACTGGGTGGTTGGCATCCATGAAAATCCCCAGCAACTAAGGTAGGCCATTATAAAATATATAAAGGTGACTCTTTAAAAAATGCTCTAAATTTTCTTAAAGTCCTTTTAAGTGTATTTATCTTTCATCTTCATAAATTTACTTGCTTTCCATACTCCCTAAATTAGGAATTTGTTTATATTCACTTTGAACTTTTCAAACAACTGCTTTACTTGGAACTTACTAAACAAAGCAGAAATAAAGTTTATCTGTGTGAATTAGGATTATTTCACCCAGACAGGAAGAAGAGTTCTAGTTAGTTAAACATAGTGTTTCACCTTTTATTAGTCTTATTTTATACTTTGATTTAGAATTAAATGTATATAATTCCATTGCTTTTTGATATTGTTTGCTTTATTTTCATAGTAGGGGAGAGGGCTAAGAGAAATTTGTTAACAACAAATATAGAATTCTCAGTCAATATAGACTATTATGTTGAATATTGTGCTGTCTTTGATACTTCATGTCTTCTTGGTCTCAAAGAATGTCAGTTGACATTGTGTAGGTATTTGGTAGCTCAAGAAACCTTTGTTTTCATGAAGCTTATAGTCTGATTAGAGAAAGAGAAACAGAAACAAGGTAAGTATTAATTACTGCTTTTGATGAATTCTACTAATTAATCTGACCAGACCCATGATGGAGAATTAACAGAAGGGTTTATTCTAGGTGGGATGATCATGGAAGACTCTCAACAGAGGTAGGGAGTCCTTATAGGAAACTTCATTCTTCATAGAATAATTCAGTAAAAAATGGTCCATGCAGAGTAAACAGCACAGACAAAGGCCCTGAGGTTAGAAAAGGATTGAAAAGATGTAAATGTGGCTATCATACAAGAAGCGATGGAGTCATAAATCAAGGTGGTATCAGAAAGTTAAGAGGCTGTGTTATAGGTCATACTAGAGATGTTTGTTTTTATTTGAAGTTTTCCAGTAAATAATCAAGGGCTTTGTCCAGGTAAATGATGTAATTTGATTTTTGATAGAAAAAGAATTATTTGTATGGAAATGAATTGAAAGGATTAAGACTGGAAATGGAGCCAGGCATGGCATACACAAGTAATCCCAGCTACTCAGGAGACTGAAGGGAGGATTACAAGTTTGAGGCCAACCTCAACAACTTAGGGAGACCCTGTCCCAAATTTTTTAAAAAACGGGTAGGGATGCAGCTCAGTGATAGAACACCTTGGATTCAATTCCTAATACAAAAACAAAAAAAGAGTGGAATTGGAGAGATGTGTTTTCAACCAGGGGATTCCTTTCCTCCAGGAATGTTTGGAAATATGGGGTGTTATTTTTAACTCTCACAGTAACCTGGGGCCATTCTCGCATTTAGAGAAGTGGGGCCAGGTTTGTTAACA
>PVKS010046951.1:0-13046 GCA_004027875.1 Aplodontia rufa | reverse complement strand
GGTACTGAGTCACACACAGAAGCACTAGGGTACTCTATGGCTCTCTCTTTCTTTCTGGGATTGCTTCACCCATTCTCCCAGCCTGTTTTCTGTTGTAGTGATACTGTTAATGGCTTGAATGTGAGGTGTCTCCCATAAACTCATGTGACAATTTGAGAAGGTTGAAGTGAAATGATTGGGTTGTAAAAGCCTTATCCCAATCAGTGACTTAATCCATTCATGGTGATTAACTAGCAACTGCAGGCTGGTCGGGTGTGGCTGGAGGTGTGACATTTGGGGCGTGCCTTTGGAGTACACATTCTGTATCTGGTGTAGAGTTGCTCTCTCTGCTCTGCTTCTGGATGTTACACCTTGAGCTCTCTGCTCCCTGGATCCTTGCCTGTCATGATGTATAGCCTCACCTTGAGCCCAGAGGAATGGAGTCAGCCTCCTGTGGATTGAGACCTCTGAAACTGTGAACCCCAAATAAACTTTTCCTCCTTAAATGTGCTCATCAGGTCCTTGAGTCACAGCAGTGAAAAGCTGACTAAAACAGAAATTAGTACGGAGAGTGTGTTTGTTGTTTGTGACTAACCTGACCATATGGCTTAGACGCTTTTGGAGCATTTTGCAATTTGTGGGAGAAATTTTGAGATGTTTGGCAGTACAAGCTAGAAAGGTTTGCTGTAATGGGCAATTTTGGTGGTAGCTCAGAAGACCAGAATGCCTGTAGACTGTGGAAACAAAACACAGGACTCAAGAGGCTTCAGAGTGAAATGGGACAAAGGAGGTTCAGACACTGGAGAAGTGTTCAGCAAAACAGATTTAATAAATGCTGCAGCATGGACCAGGGGCATAATGCTATTCTCCTAGATGTAGTGGAACAGGATCTTAGCAACTTATACCTTCAGGAGGTTGTAATTGATAACAAAGGAATACAAAGACAAGGCGCACATCTGCTATGCAGCCTTCCTATCAACAGCTGCCCAGGGAAGGGTGAGAAAGGCAGGACTCTCACTCTGTCCAGGATGGACCTCAGGTGGGAAAGGCAAACAGATTCCTTAGCCCTTGACCAGGTGGAACCTAAAATGTGGAGTGGACTATCTGGGAAGAAGCATTCTGTAAGGAAGGGAGCTTTTAAAAAAATTATATTTAGAGAGTTCCCCCTCGTTAGGTATTTTTGGGGAAATCTTCTACCACAAGCAGAGGAGGAAATTGGAAATTGTATTGGTTGCCATTCATGTTATGCTCTGGATAAGAAGTTGTGTCATTTTGCCTGTGTCCAGAGAGTTTCTCTAGCCCTGATTTTAAAGGCCATGTACGTCTTAATCTGGCAGAAGAAACTTCCAGGCAGCATAGTGTTCAGGCAGTGGCATGGGTATTGCTGGCAGCTTGTAGTGAAGTTTATGGTGATATTCAGGACCAGAAAGCAGAGCAGAAAGATTTGAAAAACTTGGACTTAAAAGGTGGGTGTAAAACTGGGGCCAAGGAAGTGGAAGAAACTGGGACTTATTGTTTCATAGGTATAGAATTTCTGTTTTAAAAGAAGAAAAGAGTTCTGGAAGCTAGTTGTAAAATGTTTAATAGTTTAAAGTATTTAACATTATGTAGACACCATGGCTGCTCCTAGCCTATAGTACCCATTTCTAATTCTGGAGACATGTCCCCAGGCTTTAGAAGGATGCCCTGGGCAGAATCACACTCTCCCCAAATCCATATGTTGAAGTCCTAAGCCCCCGGACCTCAGACTATTGATTGTATCGTAGGTGGAGCCATTAAAGAGGTAATTCAGTTAAAGTAGAGATTTTGGGATGGGTTTTAATCCAACATGACTTGTGTTCTTATTAGATGAGGAGACAGATAACACAGACTGAGGGATGACTGTGTGGGGACGCAGTGAGAAGGCAGCCATCTGCAAGCCAAAAGGGGGACCTTGGGGGAAACCCAACAGCCTCCATACTGCTAAGAAATTAAATTTCTATTGTTTAAGCTACCCAGCCCATGACATTTTCTTATGGTAGTCCTTGCAACATGAACAGTGTCTCTGCTCCCAAATGATTTCTGGACACCACTCCGAGTGCAAAGAGCAGGGTGAACTTGAGCAGAAAAACACCAGTGACACAGCAGGAAAATAAGCCACATCCAAAGACAGCGACCAAAACCTTGTCCAGCCTCCTAGCCAGACAGTCCTGTCAGATGGGTCCTCCCACTACTAAATTTTGGGGAATCTCTTATTAACTTTTGATGCTAAACTCTTGCTTAGCTTTTACCAAATCCCAACTGACCTGCCAGTAATCATCAAAATGAGCCACCAAAATGATTTCATATCACCCCCACAATAACTTCATGCATGAGTCTCCCTTTACCATAATATGTCCACCTAGGCCAACTAACTTACTTCTGTCCTCACTAACACACTTTACACTAACACCCCTGACATCAAATGTGATGTCTCCTTAACACTTCATGGGCAGCTGAAAGCATCCTTCCTAACCCCATATGGGAACCTTCACTGGCTCCTAGAAGGGACTAGTGGGCCCCATGACACAACCCAAGACCCTCCCTGACATCTGCAGTGACCTCTTATTCCACCCACACTGCTACTTATAAGATGTCCTTGGCATGGACAAGCATTTACAAATATGCAATTACTTTTAGACTGGTTCCTGTGATCCTCCATATTCTCCTGACCACACTGGATACTCTCCATGATCCACTCTGACAACCCTAGCTGGTTCTATCTGGACTGAACTTTCACTTAAAAACTATAAATGTCACTGACAACCCTAGTGAGCTGTTTTAGGAGCCATGTGCCTGACGTAGCATCTTTCCTGACATGTTTTGTCTTGATATGGCTCCTGTGTCCCAAGATGACCACTTTACCCATTATAACTTCACCATTCTTTCATAACCCCAAAAGTTCTCATATTCCACATCACCTCCTTCCTTACCCTCTTCTGTGATGAAATAAACTGTCCACCATGGTGTTCAGAACCCCTGTCTGCTCTGGTAAAGTGTTATTCCTTCCCCTGAACCATGGTTGTTCCAACACTCCCTTCTCAACATGGTTAATTATCTCTGTGCCGCCATTATCCATGACACCCTGTCTCTCTGATAGACCCCTCACCATCACACCTTTCATTCTATTTAGAATTCATAGCCTCACTGTCCAGTGGTGCACAACAGAGGATAAAACTCATCTCCAAAGGGGGCTTTGCACTCAGCTTCTGGATCACATCTCTACCTAGCATTATTTATTGGTTGGACACTACTAGGGCATGTGGCTCTTCACTGTGAAGCCTTAGTTTTATTCTTGGTCTCCACCATGAATACCCAGGATCCAGGAGGAACCGTGCAACTCTGATAGCTCCAGAAGTGAACTAAATTTAGGTTTAGGCTTGAGAATCAGGTGTCAGGATTCGCTGGTTGGTTTGTAAATAAAACTTTCTTGGTGTCACACTGTTGTATGAGGTGTGTTTGAGTATCAGAAACCCTATTTTTTTTTTAAGAGAGAGAGGGACAGCGTGTGTATGTGAGAGAATCAATTTTATTTAGTTTCTTTCATGTAGCTTTTGTTGCTCCAACACTTCGTTGTGTACATGGTGCTAGGGTTCAACCCTGGGTCCTTGGTACATGCCAGGCAAGTGCTGCAACTGCTGAGCCACTGCTCCAGCCCTAAGAAACACTTTAGTTTTTATCTAATCTCAAATAATTTGCCTCTCTAGACACTGAGAGGAGTCCCCTTCATCTCAAAAAGATATTTATAGACACCCACCCAGGATCCCAGCTGGAGCCTACCCCAGCAGCCTCTTAGCACCTATGGAGACCTCAGCTCTGGGCCTGCAGCTATGCAAGACATACCCACTCAGGAGCCCTGATAGAGCCAACTCCAGAAGGCTTCTGCCTACAGATGGAGGCATCAGCTCTGGGCCCACAGCTATGCAGGATACTCCCACCCAGGATCCCCGCAGGAGCCAGCCCCAGCAGCCTTTGAGCGGCTACCAAATCCTTAGCTCTAGGGCTTACAGTTGCACAGGGCACCCCAGCCTGGGAACCCCACTTGAGTGAACCCAGTAACCTCTGTGCCGCAGAACCAGGCCTCAGGACCAGGGCCTTCAGGCACGGTAACGCCAGTCCCAAACTTCCCAGCTGCCTGCACATAGTGGCCCAGATGCATCCCATTCCTGCCAGGTCCAGATACATTGGGCCTATACCCACTGCCAAAGATCCCAGGTCCTGTGTGCGGGTGCGGGAGGGCATTCAGGCCACACAGAAGATACCAGGACCCACCAAATCACCCTGGCTGCTGTGTATATACAAACCAGCAGCCTGCAATGCACCCCAAACAGATTTCAAATCAATGCTCTGGGGCTTAGAACCATAAGGTATAGCCAAACAAGGTTGCAGGCGGAAGCAGCTTTCTGGAAGAAAGTGATCATCAGAGCAGTGGTGTCCAACCAGACACTTTGACCTGCAAAGAATTACCTCCACACCTGCCTACCTTCACCACAGGGAAACTCTATTCAAAGATCCAGAAGAAGATTATCAAAATGAGGAATCAAAATAGAAAAGTTAACCTCAAGATCACAACTCCCTAGCCAAGGAACACATAGACAGGGAGTGAGATGAAAACCTAAAATAATTATCAATGATTTGATTACTAAAAAGAACAATGAACTAAAAGAAGAATTAATGAAGGGACTCCAGAGATGAAAAACTATTATCAAAGAAATAGATATACTGAAAATGGAAGTAACAGAGCTAAAATCTTCTGTCAATCACATCAGAACAATGATGGAAGAATTTAATAATAGACTAACCTCTATAGAAAACAGAACCTCAGGGGCTGGAGCGGTGGCTTGGCGGTTACAGCACCTGCCCGGCATGCGCAAGTGCATGGGTTTAAACCCCAGCACCTACCTACACAGAGCAATAAAAGTCATGTGAGGAACTCAATAAAAATTGGTTCTCTCTGTCTCTCGGTCACCATCCTTCTCCCTTTAAAAAATAAAACAAACCAACCAAACAAAACCCCCCAAAAAACTCAGCTCTGGAAGAAAGAACTTCCAACAATGAGGATAGGCTGAGTAAGCCTAAGCACACAGATCACAAGAGAGAAAGAGAAAAAAAAAAAGCTCATGGAACATGAGCAGAATTTGCAAATTGTCTGGGATGATATCAGAAGAAACAATCTAAGAGTAATTGGGATACAAGAAGAAATAAAAATACAAACAAAAGGTTTAAAGAACATTCTCAATGAAATAGTTAAAGAAAAATGTCTCCCATATCAAAATAGAGTCTGAAATGCTCATCCAGGAAGCGTACAGGACCCCCAATAGGCCTAATCAAATGAGAAGTTCACCGAGACACATCATATTCAAAAATGTATAACAGGAAAAGAAAGACTATTAAAAACAGCAAGGGAGAAATGCCAAATCACATTCAGAGGCAAACCAATAAGGATCACATCTGACTTTTCAACACAGACTGTAGAAGCAAGAAGATCATGCAAGGAGATCTTTTAATCTCTTAATGACCACAACATGCATCCAAGAATACTATACCCAGCAACACTCAGCTTCAAATTTGATGTGGAAAAAGAACATTTCATGATAAGATCAAACTTGCAGCATTCATGAACAGAAAACCAGCATTACAAAGAATCCTCAAAGATATACTCCAGGGGGCTCAGTGATAGAGTGCTTGCCTGACATGTGCAAGGACCCGGGTTCAAACCCCAGCACCACATATACAACTAAGTGTTGGAAAAACAAAAGTGGATGAAACAAATAAAATAAAACGTTGACTGCCTTTAAAAAAAAAGGATATATTCCAGAGAGAAGAACATTCCTTAAAACCCACAGACAAAATTCAATAAAAATGCACGCTATCAAAAGACAACCAAGAAAGCACAGAATTCACTAATAAATCACAATGACTATGAACCATAACCATATAACTATCCTAACACTGTGAATGGTCTCAAAACACCAATCAAAAGACACAGAGTAGCAGATTGGATCAAAAAACAAAATCCAACAATATGCTACTCACAGGAGAACCACCTTACAGGCAATGAAATCCACAGATTGAGGGTGAAAGGATGGGAAAAAAATCTATTAGGTAAGTAATCCAAGAAAGCAAACTGAAGTTGCAGTTCTTCTACTTGACAAAGTAGATTTCAAACAAATTAATCAGAAGAGATAAAGAAGGCCACTACATCCTAGTAAAGGGAATAATACAACAGGAAAATATAACCATGGTAAATATATACTCTCCAAACATAAACGCTCTCAAATATGTGGAAAATTTACTCCATGACATAAAACCACTTGTGCACCTCAACTCAATAATATTGGGAGACTTTTATTCCTCTATCACCAATTGACAGATGGTCAAAGAAAAAAAAAACCCACCAAGAACAATAAAGAGATTGCCAGAGATCTCTAAACAACACCATAAATCAAACAGACTTAACAAATATCTATAGCATATTCTACCCCAAATTGGCCGAGTATACTTTCTTCTCAGCTGCACATGGATCCTTCTCCAAAATAGACCAAAGGAAATCTCAGCAAATATAAAAACTTCAAGTGTCCTATCAGACCATGATGCCAGGACGCTAGCAATTAACAGCAAAAATCATAACACGAAAAAACGTGTATACATGGAGATCGAACAATACCCTATTGAATGAAGAATGGATCCAAAAAGACATGAAAGCAGAGATCATGAAATTCTTTGAAGAGAATAAGAATGAAGATATAACATATTGAAACCTTTGGGACATGAAAGCTTTCATATGGGGAAAATTCACAGCACCAAGTGCCTATATTAAAAACCAGGAAAGAGCTCAAATAAATAAGCTTATGTTCCATCTCAAATCCCTACAAAAGGAAGAACAATTGAAGTCCAAACCCAGCAGAAGATGGGAAATAATCAAGACCAGAAATGAAATGAGTGAAACTGAAAATAAACAAACAACAACAAAAAAGAATTGATGAAACAAAGAGCTGGTTCTTTGAAAAAATAAATAAAATTGATAGACTCCCTAGCTAATCTCACTAAAAGAAGGAAAGAATTGAAGCAAATAAACAAAATCTCTAACAAAAAGAGCGTGATGATCGCTGACTCTACAGAAATCAAATGGATTATCAGAACATATTTTTAAAAATTGTACTCCTCTAAATGAGATAATCTGGAAGACATGGACAAACTTCTAGACACATACAACATCCCTCAAATTGATGCAGGATGATATTGAAATACTAACAGCCCAATAACAGGCATGGAAATTCATAGAGCAATTAAAAGGCTTCTAAAGAAGAAAAGCCCAGGACTTAATGGATTCCCCACTGAGTTTTACCACACTTAATGAGGAGAAGCTAACACCTTTCCTTATTAAGCTATTTCCAGAAATTGAAAAGGAGAGAACTCTCCCACTTTTTATGAGGCAACATAACTCTGATACCAAAGCTCAACAAAGACACATTAAAAAAAAGAAAATTACAGACCAATATCCCTGATGAACACTGACGTAAAAATCCTTAATAAAGTTCTAGGAAACTGCATTCAATAACATATCAAGCACATAATTCATCATGATCAAGTGGGTATCCAGCGATGCAAGCCTGGTTGAACATACACAAATTAATAAATGTGATTTGTCAAACAGAATTAAAGACAAAAACCATATGATCATCTCAATTGATGCAGAAAGGACTTCTATAAAATCCAGCACCCATTTATGCTCAAAACTCTAGAGAAGAGGGTGATCAGAGGAACTTATTGTACTTATCCTAACTTTGTAAATGTCATATATGCGAAACTCTCAGCCAGTATAATACTAAATAGAGAAAAGTTGAAAGCATTTACACTAAACTTGGAAACAAGACAAGGCTGTCTGCTCTCACCACTTTTATTCAATATAGTCCTTGAAACCCTAACTGGAGCCTTCTGGCAAGAGAAGGAAATCAAAGGGGATAACATGATCCTATATCTGGAAGAGGCAAAAAACTCTACCAGAAAACTGCTTGAGCTTATAAACAGATTTATCAAAACAGCAGGCTACAAGATCAATACCCATAAATCAATACCTTTCCTATATGCCAACAATAAGGCAGAAGAAGAAATCAGGAAATCGATCCTGTTCACAATATCCTCAAAAAGAATAAAATATTTGGAAATTAATCTAACAAGGAAAGTAAAAAACCTCTACAATGAAAATTATCGAACATTGAAGACAGAAATTGAAAAAGATCTGAGAAGATGGAAAGAGGTTCCATGCTCTTGGTTATCCAGAATTAATATAATTAAAATGGCCATTCTGCCAAAAGTGCTATTCAGATTCAATGCAATCTCCATCAAAATACCAATGTCATTCTTTACAGATATAGAAAAAACAATTCTCAAATTCATTTAGAACAACAAGAAAGCCAGAATAGCCAAAACATTACTAAGCAAGAAAGATGAAACAGAAGGATTTGCAATACCAGATCTAAAACTATATTATAGAGCTGTAGTAACAAAAACAGCATGGTATTGGTATCAAAATAGGAATGAACACCAGTGGAATAGAAGCCTCTAAGACAAACCCAAAAATATTTAAACATCTGATCTTTGACAAGGGGTCAAACTATAACATGGAGGAATGACAGCCTATTCAACAAATGGTGCTGGACAAACTGGACAGGCATTTGCAGGAAGTTGAAATTAGATCCTTACTGCTCACCTCGCACAAAAAATCAAATCAAAATGGATCCAACAACTAGGAATTAAATCAGCTACCATACAACTGCTAGAAGAAAAATTAGTAACAACAATCCAGCATTTGGGAATAGGCAATGACTTTCTCAACAAGACTCCTAAAACAAAAGAATTAAAGTAAAAAATCAATGAGTGGGATGTCATTAAACTAAAAAGCTTTTGCTCATCCAAGGAATTGGTCAAATTGTCAAGAGACAACCTATAGAATGAGAGATATCATGGTCTGTGATTCCTCAGACAGAAAACTAATATCCACACTTTACAAAGTACTCAAAAAACTTCAAATGAAAAACACTAACAATCCAATCAATAAATGGGCCAGAGAGATAAACAGAAACTTCTCAACAGAGGATATTTAGCAAACCAATGAATACATGAGAAAGCGTTCTAAATCACTAGTAATCAGAGAAATGCAAATCAAAACTACATTAAGATTTTATCTCACTCCAGTCAGACTGGCAAAGATGAAGAATACAAGTAACAGATGCTGGAGGAGTTGTGGGGAGATAGGAACACTAGCACACTGCTAGTGGGACTGCAGACTGGTACAGCCACTCTGGAAAGTCGTGTGGAGATTCCTCAAAAAATTAGGGATGGATCCACTATTCCTCTTCTGGGTATTTTCCCAGATGAGTTAGATTAGCACATTACAGTGAACACAGCAAAATCAATGTTCATAAATAGCTAAATTATGGAATCAACCCAAATGCCCCTCACTGGTTGAATGAATCCAAAAGCTGTGAGATACACACACACACAAACACACACACACGCAATGGAGTTCTACTCAGCTATTAGAAACAATATTGCGAACTTTAAGGTAAATGGATGGCAATGGAAGAAATCATGGTAAGCGAAGTTAGCCAAACCCAGAGTCAAGGGTTGAATGTTGTCACTCATTTGTGGAGGCTGGAGCTAAACCCAGACTTCGGTGAAAGGTAGTCAAACTCATGTATTGGACCCACCAAGGGCATAACCACACATAATCTAGGGGAAACATAGACATGTGGGAGTGGGGAGAGGCAGGAGGATAGGAGAAGGAAGATAAGGGGAATCTAGGGAGACAAACCAACACTGTAGCATAGTCTTTATCCCAGAAAGTGAAATGTTATATATGTAATCATTTAATTCTGCAAAATTCACAATCTTATACATGCATATATAGTCAATTATATTTGTTAAGGGCATAAAAATATAGAAGAATCAAGAGACTGGGGTATGGGCAAAGTGGGGATAACTATGGTTTAAGATAAAATGCATATCATATTGTTATTTTATATGCATTTGTGATTGTAAAACTACTCAACTCAGTAAAAAAAGATATTTATAGCCAGAGTGGTATAGTACAGATAGATGTGAGGTGACTCCAAAAAATTCATGTGTGACAATGTGAGAAGGTTTAGAACTATACTGATTGGGTTTTGAGACCCTTAACCTAATTACTGCATTACTACCCTTCAGTGAATTAATTGGGTGATAAGTGCTGGAAGGTTGGTTTGTCTCATGAAGGTAGGTAGGTCTCTGCAGTCCCTGGTGAAGAGCTCTTTCTCTCTCTCTGCTTCTTTGGTACAATGTGCTCAGCTGCTTTCCTCTGCCATACTCTTCCATCTCACCTTCAGCAGAGGAGTGGATCTGGACATCAACGAACTGAGACCTCCAAAACCATGAACCCTGAACTTTTCCTCCTCTATGTTGTTCTTATCTGGTCTTTAGCTCACAGTGATGAAAAAGCTGACTGAAACACAGAGTTAAGTTACATTGTTGTATGTATTTGGTGGTTTGCTCATGTGGCAAGTATGAGGTCACTTCATCAATGATAGCAAGATTATAAATGGGATTGGCAATAGAACCAGTACAATGCCGACGATGGCCAAGTAGTAAGTCGTTTCAGATGACTTGGCTGCGTTCTTATAGTCTCTCGATTGATTGTAGCGCCTTGTCTGAGTTTCAGGGGAGAGGAAACAGGAAAAGATGAGCTTAAAAGTGTTACTGAATTGGCATGAGCTGTAGGACTGTAAGGACCAGTGTGGGGTCTAAACCGTAGAACAGGCTCCCAGCACAAGAGGAAGGAAGATGCTGAGTCACTCAGGGTCAGGGCCAGGAGGGAGTAAGGATGAGAATTGGCATCATGCAGATTCCCACCTTGTAAGAAAAGATTAAGGCTGGAATGCCTAAGGGCCAGAACAGAATGAGGGACAGGAGGGCAATGCAAAAGTAGTCATCAGCCTCAGCGTTGTTTTTTCCCATCGGTGCGCTTATTGGTCATTTATTCAAAAACCTGGGGGCAGAGAGTAGGTTAGGTCTGAGTATGGCTTCCGGGCTTTACCCTCACTTCCCATCCCCTTCCTTTTTACCCTAATACATTTCTCCTTGGCTCCCATAGGTTCTTCAGAGACTCCCTATAACTCCAACCATGTCCTCTCTGACCTCTCTCTGTGCTTAATACCTTCAAGTCCATTAACACTCCCACCTTCTTTTTCTCTCCTATAACCTTTTTCCTGTGTCCTAAGACTTCCTCCATGTCCACTACAATCGCTTCAATGATTTCCACCATTGTTTCTTATTTGGCATCTTCTACTGTTCCCCACCTCAAATCTGATGACTCTCATAGAACTTTGCTCCTATAAAACTGCCACTGTCCCAAAGCAGTCTCATCTTTTCCAATGTAAAACACCCTACGAACAAGATCCACACATCACCACTTTTTTTTCTTGGTACCAGAGACTGAGACCAGGGTCATATCAGCAGCTCTTTTTATTTCTTATTTTGAAACAGGGTTCGGACAGGTTTCTTAGGTCCTGGTAGGTTGCTGATGCTGGTCTGGACCTTGCAATACTCCTGCCTTGGCCTTCTGAGTTACTGGGATTATAGACGTGCACCACTGCCTCTGCCTTTCTACATTATCACTTCCTATCATTCATCAAACGAAAACCTTCATTATAAATTAATATTCCCTTTATAATATCCTCCACTTTTACCTATGAATCCTTTATGATCTTACTCTGACCCTTTAATGTTCATCACAATCTCGTCGGAAACCCACCCAACCTCTCAGTTGCCTTCTCTAAGACCGTTTTTCACCACTGTAAACCCTTACTCCATTTCCCTTTTTAATCTAGTCTCTTCTCTGTCCCATGATAAATTTGTGCCCTGTCTCCCTCTAACACGTTATTCGTAGTCATCTTCCTGATCCTTTTAGCTTTTCCATCCACTTGGAACAGCCTCCCTGTTCTCCTAAATCTGTGCCCCTCTAAATACTTCTCTATTCACTTGTAGTAAACACCTACCCCCATCATTCCCTCTCTGCCCCTCATCCTCCTAGTCTCCGCTCACCTTAAACATTACCAGTAGGGCAGCCGGATCCGGCATTACTAGGACTACACAGAAGCTCACAGAGTCACCAGGGATTCCCATGGCGACCAGGCAGGCCCCGCCTCTTACCCCACTTTTCTACTTCTATTGGATGACTGGAAGTGCATGATGCAAAAGCATGGCTGCTGATTGGTGGGATGGGCCGATTCCCTCAGTTGATTGGTTAATTCGGGAATTGGTGCCTCCCCTCCCTGCTTCCTTAGCTGGTTTAGGGTCTCTTCTGGCTCCTTAGAGCCTCTCCAACTTCCCAATTCCAACATCCTTGACAAATGAGTCCCACTTGGGAGCCCTAACAAGGCAGAGCATAGAAATGGTATAGCCCAGAATGCCACATGTGAGGAATTAAAAAACAGGCAAATTTATACCCCCAAAGTCCAAGATCTTAGCAGGATGCCTGGGGTCTTGGGGCACTCATGGGATGCTGCCACCCTGGCCTGGGGAATCAGAAAGTAACTGGGCCTGGAGGGAGCAGGCTGTTGGGACATCATGCTTGAAAGAGGAGAAAAGGGCATGAACATGACTCAGACTTCTGTCTGATCCGAGACTCTTTACCCCTTCCTTCATGGTTGCAGGACTCTCACCAGGACCACAGGTTCCAGGGCCAGTGCTGCTGATGTCAGGGCTCCAAAGGTCACATCCACTTTGCCCTCCTACAGGAAGAGTGCAGTTGGGGCAGGATACCTGGGAGAACACAAGTGTGTGTCCCATTCCCTCTCACTGCCAGCATGGCCAGTCACAGGGTTTGCTGAGCCTGGGTCTCAGGGGACACCTCAAAGGTTAGGCCGCTGTTATATCCTGGCAGGGCCACTGCATTAGGCTCCTTCACTGGTCTCTCTGCTCTTCACCCCTGTAGTCTGTTCACCCAGGGGTCAGCACTCAGGTTATAACATGGGGAAGTTCATGTCACTGCTCAAAACCCTCCACAACAA
>PVKS010046950.1:0-13052 GCA_004027875.1 Aplodontia rufa | reverse complement strand
CTGTGTAAAATTCCATGGTATATATGTACCACAGTTTTTGGATCCATTCATCCAGTGAGGGACATCTGGGTTGTTTCCATAGTCTAGCAATAGTAAATTGAGCTCCTATGAACATAGATATTGCTGTGTCATGATAATGTGCTGATTCTAAATCCCCTGGAAAGATACCCAGGAGTGGAATAGCAGGGTGGAATGGTGGGCTCATCCCTAGTTTTTTGAGGATTCTCCACACTGCTTTCCAGAGGGGCTGTACCAGTCTGCAGCTCCACCAACAGTGTGTTAGTGTCCCTATCTGTCCACAGCCCCTCAACATGTCTCCAAAAGTGAAGGAAGTAAAGTCAAAAATCAGTGAATGGGATGCCATAAAGCTAAAAAGCTTTTGTACTGCCAAGGAAACAATCAAAAGAGTTAAGAGATTTCCTACGGAAATGGAGAGAATCATGGGCTATGATTCCTCTGACAGGGGCCTCATATCCAGAATCTACAAAATCCTCAAAAATCTCAACTACAAAAACACTAACAGCCCAATTAATAAATGGGCCAAAGAGCTAAATAGAAACTTCTCAACAGAGGACATTGATCAAGCCAATGAATACATGAGAAAGTTCTCTAAATCACTAGTAATCAGAGAAATGCAAATGAAAACCATATTAAGATACCACCTTATGCCAGTCAGAATGGCAAAAATGAAGAAAATAAACAATAATAGATGCTGGAAAGGGTTTGTTTTAATGTGAGACATGAGTGGAAATTGCCTCCTCCTCATCTGCAGTCCATGGAGACAGTCTCTGCCTGTGAGACACCAGGAGGCCTACCTTTGATGATTTGTGAGTCATGCTCAGACCAACTGGAGGAAGGAGGGCTCGGCCCCAAAAGGAGGACTTGGAACTATGCTGAAATACATAACGGAGGCTCCTGGAGGCCATGGGTTCTTCCTTATCTTTAAAAGGAGCAAGGTTATCAGGCACTCACTTGACAAGAGGTTCTTAAGGTCCACAGCAGTGGTTCCAGATGGCCTCCCAAGAAACGTGCCCACATTTTTACTCTGGCTTACGTGGTGCAGCTGATTTCTACAGCTTCAAATTCAATTCCACACACCTGCATGCCTACTCTATGGGTAGAGCAAGAAATCCATGATTATGAGAAAATCTGGGGATACCAGAGGAATCTACGAACACAGCCTGCAACAGGGTAACAGTAGCAAAAGGTTCAAGGGAATGAGAACCTAGCATGTGCAAGGTCATGGCTTCAACAAGATCTGGCACACAACAAGGATCAACTACATTTTAATAAATTTGGAAAGAAAGAGGCTGTCTCAACCTTCCAAAAGCAAAGAGCAGTAGCACTGGGCAAGCATGGTAGAGGGACTTTAGTTCACGCTGGGGAAAGGGAAGAATACACATGGCTTCAGAGTGCTGTGGGAAGTCTGAGATAAAACAGCCTTTGTAGCTAGACTAAAAGTCTGCCCTTGATTGGAGGTCAATGGGGAGCCAAGGGAGGCTCTTAAGCAGGAGCGTCCCTGAGTGATAACATAGCATGGAGTGAGGAGAGACTGCGGAGGCAGCTATCTTGACAGTCCTGATAAGAAATGAGGCTTCAGCACATTTTTGCTGGCATGACATCGAGGGGCACCTATGTCAGCAATGCCTCTGAAGTCAAATTCAACAGACCTGGCAGCTGACTAGAGGTGTGGGATAAAGAAGGGCCTAAGTTAGGGAGCAGATGCTAACAACAGCCCAAAGGATGTCAAGCTCATGATAATCTTTTATAAGACTAACACTGGTGGTTCCCCCTTGTCAGGGATTCCTGAACAAGATTTGACACACTTTCTGTAAAGGGGCAAGAAGTAAATATTTTAGGCTTCCAGGCCATATGGTCAGTGTAGCAACTACCCAACTCTACCATTATAACATAAAAGCAGCATCTGTAGACAACATATAAACAAATGGACATGGCTGTGTTTCAATAAAACTTTATTACAAAAAAGAGGCAGCAGGCCACACTTGGCCCACAGACCTAAAAGAATGCTAAACCTCTGCTCTACTAGTTCTTCATCAATTCACCTTAGGAAATCACATTATTCTTTGGGTAATAAAAACACAGGCCATTGATAACAAGTTTATGAAGCACTCCTGTGACTAACACACACAAAAAAATCATTCTAGATACAACTTTAATGCCAGTTCGTGGTATTGTTGTGTTGTTGTTATTTTATTTATTTTTTATTTACTCTGGTTTTTTTTAATTTGATAAATATGGTCTTACAACTAGGAAGGGTTCATTGTCAAACAATCAAGAACAAAAGTGTAATGACAGAAAAAGCCAATAATTTGCAAGATAACTTGAGATTCTAGTCTGCCATGCCAAGGATATGCCTTCTGACAGTGAACTAGGGGGAAGGGGCTTAACTCCCTAAGCCCAGCAGTCATTTCCCTATGATGAAGCAGCAACTGCAATTTCATCAGCTGAGTGAGGCCCTTTGTATGGTTCTGTTTTTCATCTCAACACAGCTCCTTGGAGCAAGTGATTTAGTGCCCTGGGGGAACAGTACACAAAGCACATTCACTTGTGAATTGCAGGATCACACTTTTGCAATGCAGGTCACAGGGGATGGCAGGTGCGGCCTCATGTACCCGCTGCAGTGGCACAGAGCCCCCACCTGCTTCACAAGTCAACCATGAAGAACAGACATTTAGTCAATGCTGCTTCATTTCTGGGATGATCTGGCCTATATTAGGCTTACAATAATTGGAATAAATGGACATAGTTTTAAAAACCAGTTTTCTTAAAAAAGCACAGTAAGAATTATGTGGAGGATCTCTTAGACACTGACTCTGGCCTCCAGCACATGTCAAAACATCAATGATAACAAGTTTACAAGCATTCCTCTTGCTAACATGGACAACTTCTTGGCAGCTTTAATGCAAGTTTCTTTTTTTAATTCCATGACAATAATTTCAAAATAAGTTCAATTTCGTATCTGACGTGCCATGGACTTATCTTCTCATAGAGGGGTGGACAGTGAAACACATGTGTGATTTGAGAGCCTCATGTTAGTTGGGTAACCCTAGTCAAGGCACTTAACCCTGTGACTCCCCTTTCCAGTCTGTAGTAGGGAGGTGACAATTCCACCCTTACAGCTTGTCACCAGTTTCAAATGGAGAATCACTCTGCACACAGTGGTCACTGTGATGGCAGGTGTGCATATGACTGAGAATACACATGTGGCTTTCCAGTGTCTTGCAGCAGGATCCTGAGAGCTACCTGCCCCTCTGTGGGCCACTTTTATGTCACTCTCTGCATCTGGGTCTTTTACAGAAGCACTATCATTTTCTCTAATAACCTTGAATAAGAGTGACAGTCTCAGCCTGCCTGGCTTTGGAAAGGCCCATCTCCGCCAGGTTCTGCATTTTTCTCTCCTTCATTATTTATTTGCCTCTTCATCAGACCATTTCCTCTCCATGGTCTCTCAGTTTCTCTCATTCTCTCCTCTCTCCCTAAATTGTCCTGAAGTACAACAGGGGCAATTTTGTTATTATTCCTTGTATCCAGTGAATTTTCACATTCAATTAATTCTAAGATAATGTATAGTATTTTACAATTCTCTTAAAAATCACTAGATGTAATTGCTTCAAACTTAAAAATCTCATATTGATTTTTCTCTGTAGCTCTTTGCACTATCACAGAAAAACAAAGGCTCCCCATCCCTGGTGGGTACAGTTAACTAATAGAATGTTCTCCCACTTGGTACCTGAGCTTTAAAGTCATTACCAGATATTTTGGCATCAGGCCAACTCTTATTAATAGTTTGTGTTAAGCACCTTTCACAAAACAGCTTGAGACATTGTTTAAACTCACAATTTGTATGGTGCCAGATTAGAGAAATTCAAGAACAAAAGGAATTAAGCGATTTCCTCAGCATTCAACTAAAAAGTATAGGGGACCAGATGTGGTCTTCAGGAAGATTTTAGTCTACTGCACTAATGATCTATGCAAACAAATATACACCCTGGGCAGAACTGTTTTCACTGAATCAGACTTCTGCATATGCCCTAGGGCCCCAGCTTACTGTCAGATGAATTGAAAACCCCCACAGTGAGTACCTATGAGTGTGCCTGGCTCTGATCCAAAGGCTAGAGATGTTAAGGTTGTTAAGACTTGATCCCCACCTGGGCCCCATGTAACAGAGATGACACTGTGGAAACAGGCAATTATCATAAAGGGTGAATAAAGTTTCTCTCCACCACAATAAAGAGAACCATGTGGTCAGTACCCAAAGAAACAGCACAGTAAGTACCCAGAAATAGGGGAGGTAAGTGGCTTCAAGCAGACTCTGGAATGGGGGCAACATTAGTTATAGTCGTATCAAACATGTGCTAATTATTTACGGCAGGTACAGTATCGAGTGCTTTACACTCACTGCCAGGCTTATCCTAACTATGATTACACAAGGCACAGAATATTACTATCCCAGTTCTACAGAGAAGGAATCCTGAGCAGGGATTAGATAACTAATGATCCTTCTGCAAGCAGAAGAGACAGGACCCAATCCCAGGATCCTGGAGCACCTGAGTGACCAGGCAGATACAGCCCCCAAGCAACTGGTAACAAACTTTGCTGTGGGGGCCTGGGGGAGGAAAAATTAATTATAGGGGGTTGGAGCAGGGTCTCAGTGGTTTGGAGCACTTGCCTGGCATGCACGAGGACCCAGGTTCAAGCCCCAGCACCACATACCAACTAAGTGTTGGAGAAACAAAGGTCAGATGAAAAATGAAATAAAGTTGATTCTCTCTTTTTCTATCTTTTACTCTCTCCTTCTCTATTTAAAAAAAAAACAAAACAAAAAAAAACAAGAAAATGGGGCTGGAGTGGTGGCTTAGTGGTTACGACACTTGCCTGGCATGCACAAGTACACGGGTTCAAACTCCAGCTCTGAAAACTAAGTGTCAGAGCAACAAAAGCCATGTGAAAACAACTCAATAAAAATTGATTCTGTCTCTCTTCCTTCTCTCTTAAAAAAAAAAAAACAAGAAAAAAATAGTTATTTAAAAAATTATGTAGAGAGGAATATGTGAGATCACATGTAATCTTAAAACTCTGTTAAACAAAGATAAATAACTTTCTTTTACCACAAAACTTATGGCAGTTTCCTAAATGGTAACATGCACTGTCAATCATCCATCAAAAATATATGTAGCATTTTCAGAAACTCCCTTGACCTTGGAACTTTTTTTTAGAAAAAGTAGGCATTCCTGAAGAAGTGTATTTGTGTGTGTACTTTCAAGAACAGTGGCTTAAGACTGATTTAAAACGTTTTTAATAAAGTGCTAGAAAAAGCTCTGCTTCTCATAGGAACTGATTTTCTTATTTCTCACATTCTAATTACCTGGCAACCAAAGACTAATAAACAACTGTGTACAGTTATGTTTTCCTTTTTGCTTTGCTTACTAGGAATCTCCCATGGCTGTGCTAGAGCAATAGTGTTGGATGTCACATTTCATTTCTTCTTCTTGGCCTCAAATACTACTTGTAATTCCACAGGTGCAAGTAGCTTACAAACGGTTTCCACTAGGCTTGGGTACAAAATCACTATATATAAATTCATCAAGAGAAAATTACCAGAAAGGTCATATCAGGCTTTATCAGATAGGTTAAATCCTAAATACCAAGATAATCTACTTCCACCTAATTAGATTTTCTTTTGAAAATGAACTCCACACATAAGCTGATAAGAAAATAATACAGTTACTAAAGCTTATGCATCCTAGTGTAAGATAAACACAGGTCAGAGCAAAACAGTACCTGCTTGTGTGTAGCATTAAAAACTTCCAGAAGAATAAGGACATCTGATTTTGGTGTCAAAGTTGTGAAAGAAACAGCCACACACATCAAGAGCTCATCTTCCTCCACCTGCCCACAGCAGCTCAGAGTTCTTATCTATCTATTGATTCTCCCTTTATATTAGTGTGTCTAATGCATGAAACAATCTTGGCTTAACCTGAGTCTCAGTGCCTGAGGGCAGAACCAACACACAGCACTGCTAAGGTGAGTGTTGCTGATCCAGCCCCTTCCACTGTGTTTTTCACAGTCAGCTGGGAAAAACACAAAACCCAGAGCAGTGAAGTCACTTGCCCAGGTTCACACACTTTACACCTTAGAGGGATGTCTCCTGACACCCAGTCCATCTCTATTCCCCCCATGTTAGAAGAAAATTAGACACACTACTTGGCCTCACTCCTTCATGACTCAGTTTACTACTTCTTGGATGCATGTTACAAGTCAAGGTGTTACAACTACTGTACCAACAGGTACCAAAATAAGAATCCAAGATGTGCCTATAACTGAACCCAGATGGAGAGATTAGTATCAATGCATGATGTGATGACAGTGCCTCTTCCTGTTGAGCCAGATGTGGAGGACCCTCTTTAGAGGAAGGAGTGTCAGCTAACTCCATTGCTCTGGACCTGAGGTAAGGCAGAACATCATGGCAGAAAGACATGGTAAAGGAAAGCTGCTCAGCCAATGGCAGCCAGGAAGTAGAGAGAGAGAGGAGCCAGGGACAAGATATAGACCCCAAGGGCATGCCACCAGTGACCTACTTCCTCCAGCCATGCCCCACCTGCCTATAGTTGCCACCCAGGAGTCCATTCAAATTATTAATCCATCCAACGAATTAAACCACTGATGAGGCTGCAGCTTTCATCATTGTTTAAAAGCCCAACTTCTGAACCTTGCTGCATTGGAGACCATGCTTTTAACACATGAGCTGTGGTGGGTGGGGGAAGAGGGGGCATTCCAGATCCAAACCATAACAGAGTATATGCAATGGGGTGCCCACCTGACCTCTAACCAAGTAGGAGAGGCCCTCCCTCTAGCTCAATCACACATCCTTCTACCTATCCTGTCTACTACCATCTCTAAATGACTTTTCCCATACTCCAATACCCTAGATTCTTCCTCCTTACTTCCACCCACCTCCAATGGCTCCATTCCTACCCTATCCACACACATGTCATCCAAGTAAAAACAACTTGAAATCAGAAATTCCCTTCCTTGTCATTGCCATCCTTCTCCTTTCCTTCTGTCAAGCACTGCAAAGGAAGTTCGCATTTTCTATGCTGTCAATTCCATCCAGGCAGACTTATTCCTATCACTACTGGGCTATAGCCACAGGAAGCTGCTGTTGACAAAGAATCCCAGTGACCTCCAACTTCTTTGTTATTTTCCTGTCCTTATTATACCAGGTTTCTCTGTGATCTCCAGCATAGCTGACCACTCTCTCTTGTGAGAAAGCTGCCCCTGATTATTTTCCTACCTTCCATCTGTGCCCTCCTCCTCCTTTGGTCTCTTTTCCTCTGGTTGGAATTCTCCAAGGTAACATCTGAAAGTACATCCTGACATCCTGTCTCCTACATACTGTTGATACCCAGTCTCTCTCTCTCTGGCCATACTGCACCTCTGTACCCAAACCCTTTCAGCTGATGATGACTGGCCCTCAACCTCCAAATAGCCATGGCACCCAGACTCCTCTGGTCCCAGCACAGATCTTTGCTCTTTTGCATCTGCTCAGCATGCTCTGCTCTTCCCACCCCTTCCTCCAAGAACATTAGCACTTCACCAACCTCTGCACAGACCTGCGCCCCAGAATCCAGGCAGTCAGCCCAGGGTCCCCATCCAGTTGGTATCTGATCTTCCTGGCCTGTCTACTTTCCTGTCTCACCTCATACCATCCACTCCCCACTTGATCCTCTTCAGTTATTCCCCTGCTTAAAACTCTCCACTGATACCCTCTGCCAACTGCAAAAGTCCCAGTTCTCTGAGGTAAAAGATCTGCTCACATTTTGCCCCTCTGGCCTCTCTACTACACCAATCCCTATTTCCACTTTGCTACACTGGCTTGGATCTTTCTTATTCCCTAGTCTTCAAATGGACCAAAAATCCCCCAGTCCATACCCACACAGTTTGGAAGTCCCTACATCCATTCTCCACCTCTTCCAGGAAGCTTCTCTGCCTTCATCTCTTCCCATGGTACTCAATATAGATGCCCACATGGCAGTCATTATTTTTTAAATTTTTTATTGAGGAGTTGATTTACTTTACAATTATAAATGAATATAAAGTAACAATATGATATGCATATATTCTTAAACCAGAATTACCCCCACATTGCCCACACCCCAATTTCTTGAATCTATATTCATCCCTACAAACAATATAAATGCTTAGGTTGTGAATTTTCCAGAATTAAATGACTGCATAAGTATTATTTGGATTCTCAAGCGGGGAAGAGTATGCTACCTTGTTGATTGATACATCTCTTGTCCCTATGTATGCTAAGGGTCCCTTGAGAACAAGTATTGTTTTACCTTGTCTGGGGCCCTGCTCCTGAGCACAGAGCTGGGCACATAATGCCAAGGTAGGGTCACTGCCTACTGCTGTGCAGCACATGTCCCTTTGTAAAGAGGCATCCCTCTGAGGTGATGCTTGAGGACTTGCTTCAGCCCAGACTCCATTCATCCCAGCTTTTGTACAGTGAATGAACCTCCAATGTCTCACATACACTATGCCTTTGCATGGGACAGGAGCAGCTCTGGGCTAATGAATAACCTTCCCCCGCCTTCCCACCACGACCCAGTGGTCTTCCCCTTTGCACAAGTACCTATATCAGCACCTCAGCCAAGCTCTGTCCACTCCCCAAGGTACTGGATGCCAGGGAACTTCTGAAGTAGTAGAGATTATGCTAATTAACTGTTTGGAAATGCAAGCATGCAGAGCCAGTCTCCAATTCAATAGGGCATGTGAGCAGCACCAAGCAAGGTGGCAGTTCCTGGGAGGAAGGGGAAACTCACCAACCAATCTGTAGCCTCAACAAGGCACCAAACCATCTGTTCCTCTGCTCCCCTGCCGTTTTTCCTCCTCGCACCTGCAGCTACTCTGAGAACTGCCCGCATGTCCGCATGTCCTCTGAATGTCAAGTGTCATTTAGTAAAAGCGATGGGAAGGTCAGATGAGCTGATTCTGTGCAAAGCTTCAGACCAAGTATGGGGAATGGGGGTTAAGGTGCTGAGGAAGCTACAATCTCTGCCTTCACTGAGCCAATGAAAAGAGCTAAGTGAACAGCATTTACAGTGCCAGGCACTGTTGTTGTCACTCTGTACAGATTAACCCATTTCACTCTTACAATAACCCCTTAGGTAGGTCCTACAATTATTTCCAATTTACAGATGAGGAAACAGAGGCCAAAAGGTTAAGTCAGAGGTTCAAGGTCTAGTAATTTGCTTAAGGTCAGGAAGGTAGCAAACGACAGGGCCAGACTTCAGGCCCAGGCAATCTGGAGCCAGAGTCCACACTTAACCGGCATACAATTTTTCCTCTACAGAAGGCAGGAAAATACTATGTATGTGGCCTGAATAGCAGTTTGAGAAGCTTGACAAATCTTTTCTTCAAAGAATAATGATAAAACTGGACCAAACTGTCAAAAATAACCATTTCAAAACTCTGGACATTGACTAAAAGCATACAGCAAATTGAGGAGCACTTACTGATGAGCAAATTCTGAACCTTGGGTAAGAATAGTAGGAATCTGTTTTTTGCCCTCTCTCCAGCAGCCATCCTCTCTTCTTACAGGATGGCAAGGTGGTTCTCTGTTTCAGCACTGGCCAAGCAAACCAGCAGCCCTGGCGTTGGAGGGAATTTACTTTGTTTGAACTGGAACATGAAAAACTACACACTTTGTGATACTAGACAGCAATGTTGATAGTAAACAAAGCAAGAAATCCACCTCCTCTCCCCAGAGGTTGTAGTCTTGGTTGGGGCAAGCAATAGACATGCTATACAGAAATTTAAACGGAAGATTAGCCATAAGGATCCTTAATAAGCTCTCTACATCTCTAGATGGCCAGAATATCATGTACACATGCTAGGGAGGGTAAAGACTTTTATTCTCAGCTGATCATGAGTCTGTATGCACAGGCAGAGGAGATGCAAAAGTGTCCAGAGGAAAGTTCTAGCTGAGAAAATTGAAAACCTCCTTTGACATTGTATTCAACCTAGTGCTTAAGGCATTTGAACACAAACTCTGACCAATCACTGACACAGAAGGAAACTCATGAAGTCAGGCTTAAAAATACACAAAAATTAAAAACAAGAATAAAAAAAAAAATCTGAACCAAGACATACCAGAAGGGAGACAGATTTCATGGATTTAATCCAGGCAAATAATTAAACAGCAATAATAGCTAACCTTTAGGGAGAAGGGCTGGGGAACAGAACTGAATCCATAATTGTTAGAGGATATTATCTTAAATGTCCAGTTTTCAACAAGAAATTAAGAGATGTACAAAAAACAAAAAATAAAAGAACAAAAACAAACCAAAAACAGCATGCTCAAGTTCAAGTTCAAACCCCAGCACCACATACACAATAAAGCCTCAGAGCAACAAAAGTAGTCACATGAAAAACTAAATAAAAATTGTTCCTCTCTCTCTCTCTCTCTCTGTCTCTGTCTCTCTCTTTAAAAAACAAAACAACAACAAAAAACAATCAAACAAAAAATATGGCCCTTAGTACTCAGGAAAGAAAAAGCAGTCAAATGAAATCATCTGAGTGGACTCAATTTAAGAAACAGCAAACATTCAAAGCACCTACATAGTAAATACATTCAAAGAACTAAAGAAATTTATGTTTAAAGACCAATAACAGCATAATGATAATACTTAACAAATAAAGAATCTTAAAGATATAAAGAAGGAACCATGTGGAAATTCTGGAGTTAAAAAGTATAATGAATGATTCTTTACAGAAACTCAGTGGCAAACATGCTTTCATAAAGATTCAGTGAATTTAAGGTAAACCAGCAATTATTACCAAATCTGAAAAGTAGAGAAGAAAACTGAACAGAGCTTCCAGACACCTTTGGAACACCATCAAACATACCAATACACATGAAAGAGGAGCCCCATAAGAAAAAGAGAGAGAGAGTGGGGCAGAACAAAATAATGATTGACAAGACATCCAAAATGTAGTGAAAAGTATGAATCTACAGTTCCAAGAAAATCAGCAAACTGCAAGTCAGAAAAAGACTAAAAAAGAACCACACCTAGAAAACAGTCTGTTAAAAGGCAACAGAAAAAAAAAATAAAAAAAGCTCATCAATACTCAGGGATCCTTAATAAGACTGACAGCTAACTGCTCATCAGAAACAACTTAGGCTAGAAGAGAGTAGAATGATATATTTAAAGCACTGAAAGAAAAAACTGTTAGCCAAGAATTTACAGTCAGCAAACCTATTATTTGAAAATGCAGGCAAAAGAAAAGTATTCCTAAAAAATAAGGACAGAGGATTCACTGCTACTACACCTTTGCAAAGAATACCAAAGGAATTCCCTCCGACGGAAAGAAAATGACTCCTACAGGTATTCACATATACACGTATAACACAGAAAGAACACCACAAAGGTTAACTATGTGGGTAAATACAAAGGGTTTATGCATGTAATTTTCCTTTTTATTTAACTTCTTTAAAAGACACAGGAATGGGGCTAGAGTGGTGGCTCAGCGGATATGGCGCTTGCCTGGAATGTTCAAGGACCTGAGTTCAAACCCCAGCATCACAGGAAGTCTCAGAGCAGGGAAAGCCATGTGAAAAACTAAATAAAAATTGATTATCTCTTTCTCTCTCTCTCTCTCCCGCTGTCCCTCTTTCTTTAAAAAATAAATAAATAAAAGTACAGGAATGCATAGAATAATAGCACTGCATTCATAACATATATAAATGTAAGATATTTGACAATCATAGCACAAGGGAGGAGCAAGAAATGGAGCTAAATTGGAACAAATTTCTGTATTCTACAGGAATTCAATTAGTTCTGAAAGTAGACCCTCATAACACACACACACACACACACACACACACACATTACATGCAGTCCCTAAGAAAATAATTTTAAATATAAGGAAAAAAGGAATTAAAATATTTAATATAAAAAGGGTAATAAAGAAGGAACAGAGGGAAAAGAATGAAACAGGAAACAATTCAGAAAATGAAAAAGATATAAACTCAACCATATCAACCTAATAACAGTGCCCAAAATATGTGAAGCAAAGACTGACAAAATGAAATGAACAGTTCAACCCTAGTAGTTGGAAAAGTTAATATCCCACTCCAGAACTGATAAAAACATGTTGGGCATAGTGGTTCACAAAGTTTGAGGGCAATCTGGGCCACTTGGCAAGGCCCTATCTCAAAATAAAATAAAACAGGCACAGTGGTACAGTGCCCTGGGTTCAATCCCTAGTACTCACAAAGTACAAATGACAAGAGCAACTATACAGAAAATCAGTAATGAGAGAGAAGACTTGAAAAACATTATCAATCTTACAACTCAACAATAAAATGACGAACAGCTCAGTTTTTAAACTAGGCAAGTAATTTGAATAGACATTTTACCAAAGAAGGCACACGAATGCCTAATAAGCATTTGGAAAGATGTTTGGCATCATTAGTCTTAGAGAAATTCAAATAAAAATCACAATGAGATGCCACCTTCTACCCACCACAATGTCTATTTAAAAAAATATAAACAGACAGCACCAGGCATTCAGCTACTACTTGTGGGGCTGTGAAAGATAAAAATGCTTCCAGCCTCTTGGAAAACAGTTGAGCAGTTTCTAAAAAGTTACACAGATGGGGATGGAGCAGTGGCTCTGTGGTTACAGTTTTTGCCTGGCATGCATGCACAAGGACGCGGGTTCATACCCCAGCACCACGTACACAACAGAATGTCATAGCAATGAAAGCCAAATGAAAAACTAAATAAAATTGATTCTCTCTCTCTCTCTCTCTCACTGTCCTCTCTCTTAAAAAGAAAAAAAGTTAAACATACATGTACCACAAGGTCCCATTCTATCCAAGAGAAAAGAAAGCTCATATCTACACAAAGATTGCAAACAGTGGCATTATTCATCATAACCCCAAACTGGAAACAACCCAAATGTCGATCAACAGTCACCGCAAAACAAACTGACATATCCGTAAACTAACACCAACACAA
>PVKS010046949.1:0-12978 GCA_004027875.1 Aplodontia rufa | reverse complement strand
TTTTTTTTTGGTGGTGCTGGGGACCAAACCCAGAGCCTCATACATGCTAGGCAACTACTCCGCAAATGAATCACATCACCAGCCCTATTTGGATATTTTTTGACAAGAAATCACAAAGGCTCACACTCCCATTTCTGTAGTTTACTCTTTTCTTGCTTCTTCGGTGAATGAACAGGTTATCAGGGAATTCTGGTGAATGGGTGGCACCCCCACCCCGCCGAGATTTTTTTCAGGATCATGTTGAGCTTGTTGCCTGTCCACTCCTTTCCCATGAGCCTCTTAATGTGTATTTTACACAAGCAGTTGTGCTCAGATGGCCCCTTCATGAAACGGCAGCTGGTTTCACACGAGCAGCCTTACCATTGGAAGATTCGCAATGGCAAGTTTAACCAGATAGCAAGTACCGAGTTACTTCAGATAAACTCAGTTTAATGCCAATAGTTTACATGCATCCAACAACAAATTCATTTTAAAACACATCAATAAATAGGATACAAAACTGTACCTGTTTGGCATTAATAATATGAAAAATCCAACTTACAAAAAAGTATATGAAACAAGGCGTGGTGGTACATGACTGTAATCCCAGGTGCTAGGAGGCTGAGGCAGGAGGATTGGGAGTGCAAGGACAGCCTCAGTAACTTAGCAAGACCCTAAGAAACTTAGTGAGATCCTGTCTCAAAATAAAAAATAGAAAGGGCTGGGGATGTGCTCAGTGGTGAGGCACCCCTGGGTTCAATTCCCAGTACCTAAATAAATAAATAAATAAATAAATAAGTATACAATATAAATGAAATTGCTTTTTCCCAAAATGCCCTGTGCCCTGAACCCCAAATCCCTCTTCCTTCCCCAGAAGTAACCATCAATAATACTTTGTTATATGGTTTTCTTGTTCCTTTTGCTCCCTTTAAGTATAAATAATTTTATCTATTTTGGATTTCCTATGAGGGACCATATCACAATGTTGCTCGGTAACGGGCTTTCACTTGCATTTTTCCGTACTGTTCACAGAAATCCAGCTTGTTTTTTTTTAAATGCTGAAGAGTAACTGGTTAGCAGAGTACCACGCAAGTAACCTTTTTGTGGTTTTATCAGTTCCTTATTAATAAGTCACTTAGATTGGCTCATACCTCCAACCCAATATTTCAGGTACAATGAACTTCCTTGTACATATGTACACATACGTATATATATATGCATGTGTATATCTATATGTGTGTGTATCTTCCTTCCTTCCTTTCTTCCTCCTTCCTTCCTTCATTCTTTCTCCCTTCTTCCTTCATTCTTTCTCCCTTCCTTCCTTCCTTCCTTCCTTCCTTTCTCTCTTCCTTTCTTCTCTCTCTTTCCTCCTTCCTTCCTTCTGTCTGTCCTTCCTTCCTTCCTTTTCTCTTTCTTTCTTTCCTCCTTCCTTCCTGCCTGCCTGCCTTCCTCTCTTCTTTCTTACCTTTTCATCGCTGGGGACCCACCCCAGGTCTTGTGCATGCTAGGCAAGTGTGGTACCACTGAGCTACACCCCCAACCCCTTGTGTGAGTTTCTTCGAGTGCTCCCACTTCTAAGGAATTGCCTTAGACTTACTCTGCATTGTTCAGGGCTTGTGTGTACACTGCAGAGGTCAGGATGTGACAAACTGAGATGTCACTTTTGACTTTTCTTAGGTTTTACAGCTGAGGAGCAACTATAGCAGTTGAACTATTGAACTGAGATTTCCCCTTAAACTTTAGGGAGTGGAAACGGCATGGAAATGGCAAGGAACTTGGAGCTTCAAACTAAACAGACCTTCCACAAACCTACACTACATTCAACACTGCATTCGTCCATAGCGATGGTCAGACTTTGCTGCAGAGGAGTCTCTCCCTACTCCAAGTGCCTGCTTCCTCTTCTGTTCTCCACCACTGCAGCGTGGGCTATACCCACCAAAGCTACCTCTTCTTCAAGGCCTTCTGGTCACATTACTTGGATACATTTCAGACTTTGGGGTAACACTCAGCATTCCTCACAGCTTCCTGCTGAGCCTCACATCTCCTTTGATTTCAGTGACCTAGGACATATGTTAGCTCTGCTTGGGAACAAAGTAATAAACTCAACCCAAGTTGGGATTTTATTTTATTTTATTTTTTTATTATTGTTATTTTTTTTAGAAAGGGACAGTGAGAGAGAGAGAGAGAGAGAGAGAGAGAATATCAACTTTACCCAGTTTCTCATGTAGCTTTCGTTGCTCTGACACATTATTGTGGATGTGGTGCTGGGGTCTGAACTCGTGTACTCATTCATGCTGGGCAAGCACTCCAGCCCCAACCCAAGCTGGTTTAAGCAATAAAGAACTTTACAGGTCCACACGCACGGAACTCCAGAGATACAACACCGGCTCCAGCTGCAGCTCTGTGATCCTCCTGGCTTGGCTTTCTCTCTCGTATTGGCTTCTTTACCAGATTGGCAGGAAGAGAGCGCTGCAGCAAGTTGGGCTTAATATTTATCTAGGATGCCATCGGAAAGCAAGGCACAACATCATTTCTAGGGCTTCTTTAAGAAAATAACCAAGAATTTGTGTGGCTCCCCATCAAGCTTTCCTTGACTGTCACTGGGTCACTTATTCCTTAGGGTCAGCAGCAAAGGAAGGGGGATTATTTTAGGTCTTAAATTGACTCTTGTTTTCTTTGAGCGCACATGAGAGAAAGAGAGAATCAATTTTATTTATATTTTCATCTCATTTTTATTTTTCCAACACTTAGTTTTGTATGTGGTGCTGGGTTTCAAACCCGAGTCCACGCACAAACCAGGCAAGCGCTCTACTGCTGAGCCACCGCTGCAGTCCTCAAGTCAACTCTTGGAACAAGACATACTCAGCTTTTCTAGAGGCCCATGGACTCCATGGGGACAGCAATTCTATGAAGGAGAGCAGGAAATTGATATTTGTTAGGAGACTAACCATGTCTATCTCCACTTGCTTCTATTGTTTCCCTGATTGGTGGTTATTGTTTTTGGTCTCCTATCAGAATCCTTTCCCTCTGCTTAGATCTTTAATGTGGATGACCCCAGAATACCACTTTAACTTCCCTCACTGTTCCTGTTACCCCAGGACAATTCTTTCCCTTTTAAGCTGATGATTCCTCAGTATACCACCCTTATCTGTAGAGCCCTCCATCCCTCCCTTCCTTCCTTCCTTCCTTCCTTCCTTCCTTCCTTCCTTCCTTCCTTCCTTCCTTCCTGGAAATCCTAGGGATTGAATCCAAGGTTGATTTACCCCTTTACCTCTCAGCTACATCTCCAGCTCTTTTCATCTTTTATTTTAAGGCGGATCTCACCAAATTGCGCAGATTGGCCTTGAACTTGTGATCCTCCTGTCTAAACCTCACCAGTTGCTGGAATTACAGGCTTGTGCCCCTGCACTGAGCTATAGACTTCTTTTAACCTGTCCTTTTATCTGGTCACATGTTGAACCTCTTCACCTGACATTCCCATGTGAATTTTACACTCATCATGTCCCAAACGGAATTCATCAACACAGACAGGAGACCAGCACATCCTTTTGTATTTTCAGTCTCAGTAAACAGCACCATCAAATACTGCTCCTTAAGTGATTGGAGACTACTTTTCCTCCCTGACGTTGAAGCAGTCACATTCCTTATTGAGTCATGGAGAGTTAATACAGGGCTGCAGCGCATGAGCAGTCTTTCCTGTATCACCCTCTCCTTCCCACCTGGGATGTGTTCTTTTGTGTTCCTATGACAGTTGGCAGCTACCTCTCCAAGTGCACTCCTGTGGTTCCCTGTCTTCTTGACTGTAGAGATCTCTTCTTACTAGATCTGTAAATGCCCATTCTCAGCAGAGTAGTTTGTTTTGTTTGCTTTTTGTTTTTATTTTATTTTTTTTTAAAGAGAGAGGGACAGTGAGAGAGACAGAAAGAGAGAATCAACTTTATTGAGTTTTTCACATGGCCTTAGTTGTTCCAACACTCAGTTGTGTACATGGTGCTCGGGTTTGAACCCAGGTCCTCGTGCTTGCCAGGCAAGCGCCAAAACCGCTGAGCCACCGCTCCAGCCCCTCAGCAGAGTAGTTTGAACATGGGAGATGTTCAGGAAATGTTAGCTGAGTCTTGAGTGACTTTATTCTCCAAACACCTAAGAAGCCAGCATGATTTCCAGATATTCTTTCAAGCTCAGATGTCTGATGCTCTTCCTTGACAGACTCAGGTCTTGCAGTTGGGGTAGGTGGAGTCAGTGGGAGAATGCCAGAAACTCTGCCCTAAGGCAGTGAGTGCCAGGTCAGGGCCAGTGTAAACAATCTGAAACCAGGTCAGAGACCCAAATAGGGCTAGATGAATGTAGGAAGTTAAGGCACGAAGCCAGGAGGGTTGGTGTCTATGGTTTTCGAAGAAGTTGGTGGGAAGAAAATCGTAGTGAATTCCAGGTCTATGAGAGATGCCTACAGCAGTTTTTATTTAGTTTAAGATGCTGGGCTCAGGGTGTAGTCAGTGGTAGAGCACTTGCCTAGCTTGCAGGAGGCCCTGGGCTTAATCTCCCAACTCTGCAAGACAACAAAACCAACCAAAAAGCAAACAAATAACTCATAATGTTCTAGCTACTGGAATACAGAAATGAACAGGAAATTGTCCCTTCCCTTCTAGGTGGAGCTCTGAATAGTGGAAGAATGAATATGTAACAGAAATTTACACTTCTATACAAGAAGAGATACCATAAAGCAAATGAATACAGGATTTGCTTTGAATTTGTGGTAATCTTTAGGGGAACTAGTAATTTTTCTTTTTTTTAAGAGAGAGGCAAAGTGAGAGAGAGAATCAATTTTATTTAGTTTTTCATGTGGTTTTCGTTGCTCTTTGTTGTGTATGTGGTTTGGCCTTTTAGCTGTATAAATGTCGTTGTTACATAGACAAAAGTTGGTTTATTCCACTGTTCCTAAAGGATCCACATATTATCATTCACCCTGTCCCAGTGCTCATAGGGACTGCTACTCTTTGGAAATCTTTCCAGTAGCTTTTTGGTAAAACTATAGATATGAAGAACTGGGCGTGGTGATGCATACCTGTAATCCCAGCAACTTGAGAGGCTGAGGGAGGAGAATCACAAGTTCAAAGCCAGCCTCAGCAACTTAGCAAGGTACAACAACTCAGCGAGATTCTGTCTCAAAATAAAAAATTAAAAAGGGCTGAGGACGTGCTCAGTGGTTATAAACACCTCTGGGTTCATTCCCTAGTACCAAAAACAAAACAAAAATTATAAACCACTATAGATATGAGAGTATTTTTATTTTATTTTATTTTATTTTTTTAAAGAGAGAGGGTCAGTGAGAAAGAGAGAAAGAAAGAGAGAATCAATTTTACTTAGTTTTTCATGTGGCCTTTGTTGCTCCAAGACTTTGTTGTGTACGTGGTGCTGGGGTTTGAACCTGTGTCCTCGTGCATGCCAGGCAAGTGCTGTAACTGCTGAGCCACCTCTCCAGCCCCCTATGATAGTATTTTTAAGGGTGTTTTTTGTGCAGAGAAAAGACTATTCAGAATTTATGTTGAAAATTAATATTCAAGATACTAGCATTACATTTCTACACTATATACTTAAATTATTAACCCCTGTTTTTTCTTTAAGCTTTGAAGTTTACTTTCTAAATCTCATTATCCTACTTCACAGTCCAATGAGTTTTGATATCACTTTTTTTTCTGCTGGGGATTGAACCCATTAGTCTAGGTAAATGCTCTACCACTGAGGTACATCCCCAGTCTTTTTTTTTTTTAAAGAGGGACAGTGAGAGAGACAGAGAAAGAGAGAAACAACTTTATTTAGTTTTTCACATGGCCTTAGTTGCTCCAACACTTAGTTGTGTACGTGGTGCTGGGGTTTGAACCCGGGTCCTTGTGCTTGCCAGGCAAGCGCTGAAACCACTGAGCCACCGCTCCAGCCCCATCCCCAGTCTTTTAAATTTATTTTTAGTCTAATTGCTGAGGCTGGCCTTGAACTTGCAGTCTTCCTGTCTCAGCCTCCAAGTAGCTTGGATTACAGGTGTGCACCACCGTACCTGGCTCAACATCACTTTTATGACACTTTTAAAATGTCACTTAAGGGCTGGAGCTGTGGCTCAGTGGTGGAGCACTTGTCTGGCAGGCGTGAAGACCCAGGTTTGCTCCCCAGCACCACATATACAACTAAGTGGAGGAAAAACAAAAACCAGATGAAAACATAAAATTTGACTCTTACTCTCTCTCTTAAAAAAATATTAGTTAAGACCTTTAAGTATTTGTATATTAAATATATATGATTTTCCTATTAAATGCTACAGTTATATGACTTGAAAAAAGAAAATTCTTCCTAAATTCTTAAATAACTCTTCTGCATCTTATAAATAAATGGAACATTAATGTAGATAATCTTAAATATTTTAATATTATGTGTAAAGTTAGATTTTAACTGGTCTGATACCTTATAACTTATATAACTATAAACTTTAAATTTATAAGATTGGTCTTTTACTTTAATACATCGAATTTTCTTTCATATTACAAAATAAAATTGCTTGGATTTTTAAACACAGAACTATTAACTGTAAGGGTTTGGTTCTCATAACAATTTCCCTCTTTAATTAGAAACTTTTCCGTGACTGGGAGATGCTTGCCCTCTATGGACAAGATTATATCTCAAAAACTGTTTTTCTCAACACTCAGAGGACTGCATATGGCTGAACACATTCTTGGTCTGTGGAACACACTAAGCCTATTTGTCGTTGGAATGGTTTCGGATTCCTAAACTCTGGATTCCAGAGATTTGTTTCCAAATTCTTCCATCTACTCATGTGTCTGCAATCCCCACCCTGTTTTCATCACTTGATTGAATTTTGCATTTCTTTGACTCCTAAGATATTTAAATGTCTTGCCCTCGATTGGATTTAAAGATTATTGTACTTGAGAGTTGTATGCATCCTTTCAAAAATTGTTCTTCAACTGACCATGGTGACACAGGTCTGTAATCCCAGAGGCTCAGAGAGGCTGAGGCAAGAGGATCACAAGTATGAGGCCAGCCTCAGCAACTTAGTGAGGTCCTAAGCAACCAAATAAAAAATAAAAAGGACTGGGGTTGCAGCTCAGTGGTTAAGTGCCCTTGGGTTCAGTCCCTGGTTAAAAAAAAAAAAATATTTTTCAGTATTTTAGATTGAACTCAGGATCTCATGCATGCCACACAAGCACTCTACCACTGAACTACAACCCTAGCTCTTTTATTTATTTATTTATTTATTTTTATTTTAATTTTTTAAAGAGAGAGGGACAGGGAGAGAGAGTGAACGAGAGAATCAATTTTATTTTAGTATTTCACGTGGCTTTCGTTGCTCTGACACTTCATTGTGTATGTGGTGCTAGGGTTTGAACCTGCATCCTAAGCATGCCAGGCAAGCGCTGGAACCGTGGAGTCCCAGTCCTAGCCCTTTTAAATTTTATATTTTGAGATAGGGTCTGGCTAAGTTGCCCAGGCTAGCCTCAAATTTGTTGTTGTCTTCTCTCCACCTCCCGAGTGTCTGGGATTACAGGTATCCTCCACCACACCTGTCTGTTGCTGTTATGACCACAATACTCCCAACCAGCTAAGTCACCCTCTTTTTATTTTGGGACAGGGTTTAACTAAGTTACTTAGGGCCTTGCGAAGTTGCTGAGGCTGACTTTGAACTTGCTATGCTGTCTCAGCCTCCTGAGTAGCTGAGATTACAGGGCTTCTTATTCTCATTTTTTGAGTCTTAAATGTCTCATTCTCAGATTTCCTCTCTGCCCTTTTAAACGGAGGGCTCTTCTAATATTTCACATCACTCTGCTTTTTAAAAAATAAGGTTCATACCACATAAAATAATCTACGATTATTTTGTTTATTCATCCTCTGTCAATTTTCTGCCTCTCCCACCAGAGTGAAAGCTCCAGGAGACTGAAGGCTAGTGTTTTACTAATTAAACATTTTATTTTGCAATAAGTTTAAGACCAGGCAAAGTGATGTGGCACTGTAATCCCAGCTACTCAGGAGTCTGAAGCTGGAGAATTGTGAGTTTGAGGCCAATCTGGGCAACATTAGTGAGACTTTCTTTAAAAAAAAAAGAAAGAATTTTAGGGTCACAAGGAGTCAAAAAGTAGTACAAACATTCAGCTTCCTCAAAGAATAACACTGTTACATAACTATAAGACATTATCAAAACCAGGACACTGACATTAATACAGTACCATTGTCCAGACTTAAAGGACCTTTAGGGATTTCACCACTGACACACAGTTGTGTGTGTGTGTGTGTGTGTGTGTGTGTGTGTGTGTGTACATGTGTTGTTCTATGAACTTTTACCCCGTGTTTGAGTGCATATAGCTGCTATTAAATTGAATGACGTTTATCCTAAAGTGGTCTCTGTACACATCTTAAGTTTGTCCTACAGGCTTCTCCGTACATGGTGAATTGTAACCCACACTTGATGTGTGGGAAGACTGTCCCCTCTTGGGTCAAGTAGGCAAGTCTCAGCCAATCACAGAGCTGAGCTCCAGTCCACCAGAGGCAGCCAGTGCCCAAACCAGGTTCAGATAAGGCTAATGCCACACTATAACCAATCCAGCTGTCTCTGTACCTCACTTCTGTTTTCTCTATGTCGCTTCATTTTCTCTGGCTATCAGTGTAAAGCTGCACATCGGTGGGATGGAGCACTCTGAACCATTTTTAGTTTAGACTGCTGCCAGATTCTAGAATGGCAGGTCAAGTCAACTAAGGTCTGCAAAACTAGGTTTGTTCAATTTCCTCTTTCAACACCACCACAACCAGGATACAGAACTGTTCCAGCACAGTAATACCCTCCCTTTTGGTATCTTTTTTTTTGGAGTGGGGTGGGAATTAAACCCTAGAGTGCTTAACCACTGAGCCACACCCCCAGTCCTTCTATATTTTATTTTGAGACAAGGCCTCCGTAAGTTACTCAGGGCCTCCCTAAGTTGCTGAGGCTGGCTTTGAACTCGTAATTCTCCTGCCTCAGCCTCCCAAGTCGCTGGGATTACAGGTGTGCGCCATTGTGTCTGACTTGTTATCCCTTTAGGAGAACTCAAGTGTTTTATTCATTTTTCTTCCTCTAGTTACCTGCTCAGTGTGTGCAGGTGAGAGGCACCAGTTAAATATTTGTTGAAGGTTCCAGTTTGTGGCTAAATAGTACTTGGAACATTGCTTAATTTGTTTGGATAAAGAAGTATCACTCTGCTTACTGCTATTCAGTTACTATGAGGATATTTGAAGACAAAAATGTCATCAAACTCCATCTCATAATGACTGATTTGCAGAGTACAAAAAATTCTCAGCCACCAAATCTCAGAGATGGTACATCACTAATTAATTTAAATCTTATAATCAAGACTTTGCTAAGGTGAAAAGCTTAGAAATCTTGGGAGAAAGCTGGGCATGGTGACACACACCTGTAGTCCCAGAGACTTGGGAGGCTGAGGCAGGAGGATCACAAATTGAAGGCCAGTCTCAGTAACTTAGTGAGACCCTGTTTCAAAATAAAAATTTAAATGGTCTGGGAATGTAGCTCAGTGGTCAAATTTCCCTGGGTTCAATCCCCAGTAGCCCCTCACCAAATATCTTGAGAGGAGGCCCTAGGAGACATATATACACCACATATATATATGTGTATGTTTCAGAAATTTACCGTGAAGTGGCATTTCAACGTCCTCTGGAATCCACGCTACCCATGGAAGGCAGGCTGATGGAGAAAAATCCGTGCTGTGGCGTAGCCAGGCCTGCTTCCTCCTGGTTCCGATTACTAATACGGTCCCAGAGTAAACAGAAACATGACCCTCCATTAACTTGCTTCAGACTGAGTACAATAAAACCTCCCCTAATGGTACCAGGGGGAAATCGACTACTTCTGAAAGATATTTGCACATTGTTGGAGTTTCTTGACCTTAAGATATCTTTTTGGAAGCATTTAAAGAACTAAAGAAAGAAATTGCCCTTTAAGTAGACCTTGTGGCAGAAGCAGGTGGGAAGTAATTACTCCGCATACCAAGCCTTACCCTTGCGCGGGTAGCTCCATGACAAATGCTAAAGCAAACATGGTGTAGGAACACGTCGCAGTCATTCACCTCCTTCCCGATAAGAAAGGCTCATGCATTTTTATATCTGGAAAACCTTTGTTTCCCAGCGTTTGCTTTAGCAAGTTGCTCTCACTCCCTGCGTGAAGCTGAATCAGTTTAGAGTGCATTTTCCTTGAGTTGCTTGAGGCCTCGCGTTCAGTGTATTTTGTGTTAGAAACCACAGGTAGGACCTGTTTCTGTCAATGATTTATTTCCATGGATCTGTTCCTTTCATTGATTTGATATTTACTTAAGAAAGTTCGTTTTTTGCTTGCCCTCTTATCCCCTTCTGAGAGCTTTTGTGAGGTATGTTGCTGTCATAAATCGGCTAATTCCTACCCAGACCAGTCATTTCTGTGGGGCGTACAGGTCTTTACAGGAATCTGGGCACGTTGTGAGGCCAGATCTTTCCTCCTCCCTTCCCTTCCCTTTCCTCTTCCCCTTCTTCCTTCCTCCCTCCCCCAACCCTTCACTCTCTTTCTCTCTCTCTGTCTCTCTCTTTGTGATACTGAGGTTGAAGTCCAGGACTTTGTGCATGCTGGGGTGAGTGCTTTACCACTGAACTGTACTCCCAGCCCAAGAATTTCCCTTTATGTTCCTATTTTTGGGTATTGTCTGTGGCATAGGAAGGCTTTAACGTGCACATAGTCAGCTCCATAGTCTGTCATAGGAATCATAATAATGATAACGGTAATACTCAACATTATGGGCTATTTGTGTATTTTTGGACTTATGTAAATTTTAAGGAAAAGCATCTTTACAAATCTTTGCTATTTTTTTTTTTAATTTTAAATTTCATCTACATAAAAACAGCATGATTAAAAAGCTGACCATGGTGGTGCTCGGCTGTAATCCCAGTGACTCAGGAGGCTGAGACTGGATTTCAAGTTCAAAGTCACCTTTACTTAGCAACTTAGAGGCCCTTAGTAACTTAGCAAAAACCTGTCTCGAAATAAAAATATAAAAAGGACTCTGGATGTGATTTAGTGGTTAAGCACCCCTGGGTGAAATCCCTGCTACCAAAAAAAAAAAAAAAAAAAAAAAGCCAAAAACCCCAGCATGGTTGTTATGAAAACGCAGCTGTAGGGCTGGGTAGGGTGCTGCATGTCTGTAATCCTAGCCACTCAAGAGGATTGCAAGTTCGAGGATATCCTCAGCAATTCAGCAAGACCCTGTCTCAAAATAAAAAACAAAAACGGCTGGGGATGTAGCTCAGGGGTAGAGCACTCCTGGGTTCAATCCTTGGTACCTATGCCCCCCGCCCCCCAAGAAGAAAACTCAGCCTTAAGAAAAGTTGTGTGCCTGACCTCCCAACTACATTGCCAGCTTTAAACCATTCTGAAGCGGCCTTCATTTGGAAAATATGTGGGAGGAGCAGAGTATAGTGGTGCATGCCTATAATCCTAGCTACTGGGGAGGCTGAGAGAGGAGGACTGCCAGTTCGAGGTCAGTTTGAGCAATTTAGAGAGACTGTCTCAAAATTTGAAAAGGACTTGAGATAAAGCTCAGGGGTAGAGAGCTAGATAGCATGCTTGAGGTTCTAAAAAAACAAAAAGGAGAAGGAGGAGAAGAAGAAAGAAATCTGTGGCAGAAAGTCTTTTTTGACTGGCAGATCAGTAAACCTAGAGTGGCTCTCTCCCGACTGCAGGTCACAGGGATTCTAAGACCTAAAGTGACTTGCATGTGTTCAACCTCAGTTTGTACCAGGGTAAAAAGGCACAGACAAGGCACACTCTTAAGACTGGGTGGATTTCCAGCTTCCTAGAGAAGACCAGGTCCAGGCATTGGAGACTGGCAAGAGGAAGCCCCGTTTGTGCACCCAACCTCTTCCTCGGTGGCAGCTGGAAGTTTTCAGTCTCTTTTCCTGCAAATAGAAAAATGCTGTCCTTCTGGGAAGCAGCGCTTCAAGAAGTACTTCTGCCATTTATCTCAAGCTCCTTTAAAATGAAGAGCAGTTTTTACATGGAGAGGAAAAAACCAAAGCTCAAGGTCACCAGACCTGGAGAGCTCTGGAAGAAAGCTGCCTTCCGAAGCTTCCCAGCCACTGGACTCTGCTGGCATCCAGAGGGATCAGTGCAAGCAACTCCCACTTAGAGCTCTGGCTTAGACTTTGAGTTGGCCCTGAGAATGAAAGGGAAGCACCGATTTGCTTAGGAAGAGCCACACTGGAGGGGGACCCTGTTGAGCAGGGCAGGGGACTTCCAGGACATGGTCGATTAGGTGTGCTCCAGGCTGCTCTGCTTCATTTTGCCCTTATCGACATGAGCATTTGCTCAAATGCTGCGTTCTGCCTTACCCTGGGCTGCGAGGAAGAAAATACTGTTAGTGGGGAGGGCCAAGCAAGGACAGAGAATTGCTCATTTTTCTGCATCATAGAAAATATACGATGTGCGGGAAACGGCTTGATCCGTTCAGCGAGGCTCATTTCAACCGACTCCATTGTGCTCAGTCCCTCTTGGAGCGGGATAAAAATAGAACACTCAGAAGACTCTGTCTATAGAACCAGAGTGAAATGGAGAGTTGAGGCAATTGTCCAGATAATCCAAGCAAAAACAAAACCAAACAAAATAAAATCACCTACCGCTGAGGGGGAAAAACAGCTTTAGGAGCCTGCAAGATCCAGTGTGGTTTTCTACATTGTTCAGATTCACCAACTCTGCATCGATATTTACTTTTTCTACGTAGACTGAGCTTAAGTCGTAAAGAGTTTGTTTTCCCAATATTATCTCAAGTGCTCCCCTGAAAAATACCTTTGCTTGAAGTGTCCCTCTCTGCCCTGTTTCCCAGAAAGATAGAAAATGTCGCCATAGATTCGTACATGTTTCTATGTAAGATGGAAGCAGGAAGAATGAATGGCTCTGGAGTTTGGGAAGATGGCTTTTTTTTTTTTTTG
>PVKS010046948.1:0-13053 GCA_004027875.1 Aplodontia rufa | reverse complement strand
TTTCTAATTGCTGTGTAATATTCCATGGTATAAATGTACCACAGTTTTTGGATCCATTCTTCCTGTGAGGGACACCGGGGTTGTTTCCATAGCCTAGCAATGGTAAATTGTGCTGCTATGAACATCGATATTGCTGTGTCACTGTAATGTGCTGATTCTAAGTCCCCTGGAAAGATACCCAGGAGTGGAATAGCAGGGTTGTATGGTTGGTACAGCCATTCTGGAAAGCAATGTGGAGATATCTTGAAAATTTAGGGATGGTGCCACCACATAACCCAGCTATCCCACTCCTGGCTATCTTCCCAGAAGAGCAATAATCAGCATGTTACAAAGACACAGCAACATCAATGATATAGCAACTCAATTTACAACAGCTAAATTATGGAATCAACCCAGATTTCCATCACTGGATGAATGGATCCAAAATCTGTGGTTTATGTATACAATGGAGTTCTACTCAGCTATTAGGAAAAATGATGTCATGGCTTTTAGAGGTAAATGGATGGAAGTGGAAAAATATCATGCTGAGTGAAATAAGCCAATCCCAGAGACTTAAGGACAGAATTTTTTCTCTCATTTACATAAGCTAGAGTAAAACCAAGTATATGGTGAAAGTTAGACAAATTTATCTACTAGAAACACTAAATTCAAAGTGTCACATAATCTGGGAAAACTATATCTATGAAAGGGAGGAGGATGAGGGTGTGGAGAGGAGAGAGGGAAGTTGAAAAAGGAGGGAAAAGGAAGTTATTAATTCTGTATGGTACACTTGACTCCTGAGAGAAGCCAAATAATACTCATATAGGCATTTAAGTCTTGAAAATTAAAAAAAAAATTAAAAAATTCTGCAGCTTTTTATTTAATGCTGAAGAATTGTATGATCTCTGGGATAGAAATATATTAGTCAACATCTCATTAGATTAGGTTTCTCAGCCAAAAACCAGAAGCTGCAATAGATAAGTATCTATATTTGAAAGTCAGTAAAAATATTAAAGGCATTTATATTTGGCCAACTCCAGCCCCAATGAATGAGCCATGATCATCTTCTTTGACTCCCTTGTGAAAAAAATCCCTGAAGATGGTGAAGATAAGAAGATGCGAGGCACCAATGGTGGTCCTCTGCTCCATCCACATTATGGTTGCCCCAGAAGACCGAAAGATATCACATTGAATTGTTCTGTCATCACCATGAAAACTTTACTCCCTTCCCCCAAAGAAACATGCCAGCAAAATAACACAAATATGCCTGATATTGTAGTTAATTGCTGCAGGAGACTGAGTGAGCTAAGGGACATTGGGGGTTGGCAAACTATCCTATACCCTTAAAGACATCACAGGAAGAAATAATATGATGAAAGTTCTAAAATTAAGACTATAAATTCTATATTTTAGAACTTATCACACTGAATCTACACTGTGCCACAAAGTGTCCCATACAACATAGACTGCTCCAGCATCTGGATGTGGTTTGCTTCTGTTCTGTTTTGAGCCTCACCATCCTCTTGGAATTAAACTATTAAGGAGTAGGTCATTGCTCCTGGTCCCAATCTTGCCATAGGGCTTAGAATTTTTCCCCATCACAATTTTGCCATTTATAAGTTTAGAAAATTTCTGCTGTATTCATCTCTCCCCATTATTTATTTTTTTCTCTCTGCCAACCATTCCTTATACTTGAAAATTGTAGAGTATCATGCAGATCTGCTATGTCATTATTAACAGCAGTGTCACAGTTACCATCATTATTGTTGTTACTTCAGAGTGACAAGAAACAGAACTTGAACAGCAATCACTAGAGAACTACTTCAGGCTTTCAAAGAGAATGCATGCAAGCATTGTGAGCTAACAGATGACAGCTAAGAACAGATGCTTGTACATGTGCTTCCATGTATACATTCCCTCTCTCACCTGATCTCTTGGGAAAACATCTTGACAGTCAAATTCTCAACATAAACAGCATTTCTATCTCACATCCACTTCCAATAAGCCCCAACTTTTCCACTGAAATGCAGCTATTTTGGCTAGTTAAAACAATATCAACAACCCTGGAGATCCAGGGATGACATAATTTCCTCAAATTTCTCTGAGGTTAATAAAATTGAAATTCATCGTGAATTAGAGGATTGATAACATTTGTTACAAACTAGTGTGCCTATCAGAGACAGAGATTATAAAATTTGGGTTTGGGAAACATCATGGCTTTCTTCAACATGACAGAAAAGCTAGTTAGAAAGAAATGTTTTCTGCCTTCTTTAAAAAGAAAGAGTGGAGAAATGTGGACATTCATACAAACATACATACATGTGCAAAGTGAGTATGAGATAAGAGGGTATGATGGTATTATATTACCCAGTGCATTACAATTTCACAGGGGAGTGAGTAGAAGAAAAAGCATCCAAGAAGGCTTTATGAAAGGAGCTAATGAAAACAGGGTTTACAATCATGGTCTATCTCATTAGATTCTCTTTCTTCAGTTAAACATAAATAAGTCATGAGACACAACAAAGCAGAGGGAGAAATGGATATTTTCATCCAAATAATCATGTTTTTTTGCCACAAGGTATGTTTTACAGGATCTACTCTCTACCAGGCTTATCATCTTTTCTAGTAATATTTTCCCACAAAGCCCTATTTCAGGGCTTAGAAATGTCAGCGAATCTAGTTTCTAATATCTTCTATCACTTGTAAAATGACATTTTATGTATTTTTTGTTTAATTGTGTGTGTATTTACCCTTTATCCAATATTCCATGTAGTACTTGCACATATAGGAATCTAGAGATCAAAGAAAGAACCATATTAAATGTAGAATGCTTAGAAGACTGGATAATTCAGGGTGCATGCATCAGAATTGGAACTATTTCCTTTATTCAACCATTTCTACTTCATCCTTTGATGGGATTTCTATTAGCCCATATCTTTCCATTTGTTAGACCATATCCTTTCCCCCTATTTTCTAATTATTTAGTGAAGAACACATTGTTTTAAAAGTGAATCTTGCAAAAACCAGCATCATGACACCTCCGTGGGGCGCTTGACATCTATTTTCTGCATGTTTGCTGTGTTCTTTTACATCAGTGAAGTGTCTTCTTACTGATGTGTGTGCTTATACATCTTCTGGTGGAGATGTGGGCATGTTGGAGAGAAATGAGATTTAGCTTAGGAGGAATTAGGGTTTCAGTTTCCAGAATAAGGACCTAGGGTGGAGGTAAGTCTTGGGCACAAAATAGAGAAGTCATTTCCAAATTTGGGTGCAAAAGACAGAACTAAGTTAGTATCCAGGATAACCTAATCACTAAGTGAGCGTCCAGCATAACCTAGTTACCCCTGCCTAGCAACAGGGTATAGTTTCTAAAGTTATAGATACCCAGTGATCAAAAGAAGGCAGGAGGGACTGGAGCGGTGGCTCAGCGGTTTCGGCGCTTGTCTGGCAAGCACGAGGACCTGGGTTCAAACCCCAGCACCATGTACACAATTGAGTGTTGGAGCAACTGAGGCCATGTGAAAAACTAAATAAAGTTGTTTCTCTCTTTCTCTGTCTCTCTCACTGTCCCTCTCTCTAAAAAAAAGGGGAAAAAAAGAAAAAAAAAAGAAGGCAGGAAGATGCAGGATGAGTCTTGATGTGACTCACAGTGTCCATGTGTGGAATACAGTCTCTTTCCCTGACAGGGCAGTAGAGACCCACTGAGGTCCAGGGAAGCACCACTAGTCCCGATACTGTTTGCAAGCAGCTGGGGTCAACAGCCAAATGCCCTCACTCTCTCTTCTGTACCATTTTCTTTATATCAAATAACAATTTCACAGAGTGCAAATTTTCCCTTTCAAATCTATATCTTGGTTCTTCATGGTATTATATGCTTAAATTCTCACAGGCAATGTCTTGAAACATTTTAATTAGAATCAGCAAGTGAACTCAAAGCATTAGGAAAGATTAGGAATTTCTAGGATGCTCTAGAAATGTGACCCTTAATAAAACTTTTTATTACTATTTCTAAAAACCTGTTTGTGTCTTGCCAGGGTGCACCATGTGCCACATAAAAAGCTCTTTAGGACGGTGTCTTCAACTTGTAACTTATGGGTGTATGCGTGTGTGTGTGTGAATGTGTGTATGTGTGTGTGTTTAGATACTGATTTCTTTCCTTCCTCCAGTTTTCACTAGCTTTTCTTTTTGTTTTCATGTCTTTCTGGTGAAATTTTTATCATTGATAGTGGTTGGGTGAAAATCAATATAATAAAGAATTATTAACACCGCTATTTTATAATATGGAGGTGTTAATAGGTTAAACCTATTCTATTTTGAAAACTATACTTTGGTACATGACTAACATTCGTTGGTAAAAGCATTTGTAAAGAAACCCATGATACTTCTTGTTTCAAATGCATGCATTCCTTACTCCCTTGGAGTAATCTTTGTGCAAAGTAATCTTCAGGAGCACGTGCAGGCCTCACTTCCCACACTCCATTTCAGAATGGTAAAGGTAGGAGAGTCACTAGCTGAATGGCAATTTTTGTGCCTGTGATATGGGAAGGAAAGAAATAGAAATTAAACCTCCCTTCTCCCCACAAGCCACAAGCAGATTGGCTCCAAGGGAAGGGTTCTCACACAGGCCAGTTTCTGTACTATGAGTTTACTCACTTTCTGACCAGCCCTGAGACACACTTTATTCTTAGTGTCTAGTACCTGTAGCCACCTCTTAAGCACTTGTATGACACTGTGCCAATTTTGGGGCTGCTTTATTTGATGAGGACCACAGTCCTCTGGCAGATAGGCCCTGCTTTGATTTGCCAGACCTCCTGAAGGTGAATGAAGGCTTACTGATTGTGGTCAGGAAGATCCCAATTATGAATGATTCCCTAACCAGGTGTTGAAACACTGCACTTTGTAATTAAAATGCATGATACACACAAACTGCCAAACCTAACAAAAAATATCTTCAGGAATTTTCCTTGAAAGTTTAGTTCCTCACTTTCTTGAAGTTTCTTCTGCTAAACCTACATTTCTCCATTTTACTTCTCCATAAACAAAATGATTTCTTACAGTCCCTTGGATTGGCTTGTCCCTCAAGAATCAGGGTCATTTATCCTTCAAGTAACACATTTTCAGTCCCTAATCCTTTTTTCTCATCTATCTCAAACCCTGTCCTTACTTTTTTGCTGCTGTGACAATTAATTCTGTGGTACCAGGAAAATGGAGGAAAAGAGAACTTTGGAGAAAGGAATTTTACTCTTTGTCTGGAAAAATTTTGCTCTGTGCATTATAAGGCTCTGTTTTTTGGTACATATAAATTCAGAACACTTCCTTGTTGAGTTGAATCAGTTATCATTGAGTGGTGATCCTTTTTATTTCTAATAAAATTTTGCTTAGTCTGTGGTGTCTGATAGTAACATATTTGTAACAACTTTCTTGTAATTGATAACATTTGCCTGGATATATTTTGCCATTTTTATTTTTTCCCACTCTTCTATGTTTTTCTTTTTACATTCAAAATAGTTGGACTGGATGTGATAGGGCAGAGTTAGAATCAGGGTAGGGTGGGCAGAGGGAGAGAGAGAAAGTAAAAAACAGATATAGAGACAGAGGGGAAAAAAAGAGGATTGACGAAAATAAAACTAAAAAAGAATGAACTAAAAAATCACCTGCAGAATAGTATCTACACATTTACCTATGCTTTGGGATACATGTTTAAAGAAAATTTAAGGGGCTGGAGTGGTGGCTCGGCAGTTACGGCACTTGTCAGGCATGCACGAATACACGGGTTCAAACCCCAGCACCCACGTACACAATTTAGAGTCAGATCAATGAAAGCCATGTGAAAACTCAATAAAAATCGATTCTCTCTGTCTCTCTGTCTCTGTCTCTCTCTCTCTCTCTCTCTCTCTCTCACTGTCCTGTCCTAAAAAAAAAGAAAAAAGAAAATGTAAGGTCAAGAAAAGGAAAATCTTTAGCAAAGATTCCATAGATAAAGTCAAATTACAGTTATTAAACCAGGAAGAAACTTTTTGTCATATGTAATAGGTAAAGGCTGCCTATAATTTGATAAAACAGATAACAACCCATCAGAAGAAAAAGGGAAAGGATATGGATGGGTAATGTATAGGAAAAAAAATGGAAATAACCAATGAAGGCCTTGATTTCACCAGAAGTCAAGGAGATACAAATTAAAACGAGCTCTTATTTTTCATCTGTTAGCTTAGGACATATTTCAAAATTAAACAATGTTTATATATTGTGAGGTCATAGGGAAAAAGTATGTCTCCTCTCTAAATTAAATCAGTGAATAGGATTTAATTTTGAATTGCCTTTTTTTTTTTTTTTGCAGGGCACTTTGCCAAATCTTTTAAAATTGTACATATCTTCTGTGCCAACAATCTCACTTCTTAGTATCTACCCAAGAGAAACACAGCCACATGTGTGCAAGAATGCAGGTACAAAACTGTTCCCTGGGGTATTTTATGGACTGGTTTAAAAAACACTAATGGGCTAATAACTAAAACTTTCATAATCCATTTTATGGAATGCTATGTATCAATTTTTAAAGGCAAGAAATCCATATATTCCCTGATGAAACTATCTGATGTGTTTTTCCTAATTAAAAACATTCACAAAAGTAAAGAATTATTCCATTTAGCAAAAGCCACAGACTTGAAACAAAATGTTTGTTAGTATAATTTCATATTAAATAGAAAAAAGGTTTAGTGGATACACACTAAATTCATGGCAGATATTACACATAGTGAAAAAAAGTGGGGCTGGAAGTAATACTTTCAGCATGACTTTACTTGCATCTATATTAGTTCAATTTCTTCCAATCAGAAATGGATTCATATTTTATTATGCAATTGAAATAATTACTTTCAAAAAGAAATGATTATATATTTGATTAATGGTAGAATTTTTAGTATGATTTGATTTTCACTGTTCAGATAAATTATATCACAGCTTCTAATACAATGACAAAATGATACTCTAACGTGAAAGGATGACACTAAACACATAGCAGCATCTATTGAGTGTCCACTATGCCAAGTAAAATTAAAATTAACTGGAGCCATTAGGGAAAAACTTATGCCTAAAGTAAAATGAGCAATTGGCAACTGTTAGGGTAGATCTCTCTTCTTTGACCATAGGGAATGTTGACGCTCCTCTTAATTGGATCATGAGGAGTTCTTGGTAGACAGCAGTGACAGGCAGAAGATGGGTGGGAACATCTGGAAGTGTTCTTGTTTTCTATTTTATTGGGTGCATCTTACCCTCCCAGAAGGAAAGGATTTTCTTTTCTTCTTTCTGACATTTTTTTTCCAGTGTATTACAGTGCTTGAGCACTTGAATAAGTTTTGCAAGCCCAGTAGGCAGAGGATAAATAGTTCAATCCTAAAAAAGTATCAATGTCTTTAGGTTTATAAGCATTGTGAAGACTTTAAACCTACAAACTGAGTGATTAATTTTAATCTTGCTTAAAACATAAGAGACTTTGAAAAATGAAACTGAAAATCTGAGTTACAAGAAACTGATTCAGTCACTCACTTTTCTTTCTTCTTCTTCTTCTTCTTCTTCTTCTTCTTCTTCTTCTTCTTCTTCTTCTTTTATGTTTTAAAGAGAGAGGGACAGTGAGAGAGAGTGAAAAAGAGAGAATAAATTTTATTTAGTTTTTCATGTGATTTTCATTTTTCTGAAGCTTCATTGTGTGTGTGGTGCTGGGATTAGAGCTCACATACTTATGCATGTCAGGCAAGCACCATAGCTGCTGAGCCACTACTCCAGCCCAGTTGCTCAGTTTTCAAAGGAAGAAATTGAGGACCAGATGTATCTTACCCAAAGTCTCAAGTGGTAGTAACTCTTGCATTGTCAGAGGCACAGTGGCTCCAAATAGATTGCAAATAACCAATGGGGCCTGTTGGGACCTAAGGGCTCCTAGGCTGTCATTCATTGGAGGAACTGATCTTGGGGCTTCTGCTGATCTTGCAGTAATTCTGAAGGAATGATCAGTTCTGAATTGGGATTGATTGTGTAGATTCAGAGTCCCCAGCTAAGGTCAATTTTTATAGAGAAGTCCAGACAATATTTATTTTTACTTTTCTTAGATTATTATGATCTTACACTGTTTAAATTCTACCATTAAATGGGATTTTAAAACCAATATCCCTATGAAGAAATAAGAAATTAAGCTCTCAAAGTATAGAGACCTCCAAGGTTAAGAATACATAAAATGTGGACAGTTAGGCTATTCCAGTCTATTGTCTGTTAATAAATATTTATAGTAATCTTGAGTGAGGTGCCCTGTTCCCATAATTGTGAAGTATTTAAAGATGAAATAAGGATAGGATATTGATCTTTCTTTGACACTTATTGACATAAGGGTTGACATAAGATTGTAGTCTTATTTTTTGTTTGTCCAAAATATCTAAAACAGTTTATACTGAAATTGGATCTCCTCTTTCCTTCCTCCATTTTTTTGTTCCTGTTACCCTTCACATATCCATGTGTGCACACACCTGCATGGTTGGGTGTGAGCGTCATCCTCATATAGCAAACAAAAAACAGTACCTGGAAATTCCAAACACAGTGTCATCTTTCTGCTGAAACTGTGCATGGTAATGCTTAGTATTCTTGTATTTCCCATATATATTTGTTTAAATTCCCTTTCTCCACATTTTCCTGGAAGTTTGTTAAGGGCTAAGACTCAGGTTCGCAGACTAGAAGGCTGATTATGACAACCCCACTCCACTCCCAGTGTAGCTGAGGGCACATCTGGAATTCACTCCTAGCCAGGGTGGATGGTGGATGCGTGGCGGCTATCATACTCCATCAGTCTCCCCTCTTTGGCTGGTGGCTGCTTCTCATGGCCAGAGTCTGAGAATGCGGCTGCTAGTGAAAGTGTTTATGTGTTTATGTAACCACAGGTATGTGCTCTCGGTGACAGTTCTATTCCCTGTATGTTCTGGCAGGCAGTGGGAAGTAGGAGGGAGTATCCTTGAGGTTGTGACATCACAATCAGGAAACGGCTGTGCAACAGCAGATTTGGGAAATGAGTATGCTGTTTCTTCTGGATTCCAGGCCTTTGGGAATGTCGCTTTTGCTGTTGTCCAATTTAGTTATGGTTTTGTTCTATGTGGGGGACAGGCCATCTCCCACATGACAAGCCACTGATACTCTGCATTGTGAATGCATTTTGCAAAGTAATAATCCTCAATGCAGCCCTGACTCTCATCAGGTAAAGATGGTCTCCTCTCTGCCTGCCGGAGAACTCTGAGCCTCAAACACTCTTTGCATTTCAGGAGCTATTTTTCTTCATAATGAATCCATATCTGTGCTTAGCAAAGTTGAATCACATTAGGAATGCTCCTTTGCCTTCCAGAATGTTCTAAAAAGGAAAAGGACTGTGGAATCTCAGGTGACTGGTTTTGGATGCTCACAGGAAATCCAGCACTATGCTGGGCAATATGAGGAATACCTATCTCAGTTGGGGGTGCCTTTCAGGTATGTTCTCAGTTTTTGATATGGGCTTTTATCTTTACTCTGTGCGTTCTCCATTTCCAAGGCTCTGTCAATCACAGTTAACTACAACCTGGCATCTCTGAGTCACAAAACACTTATATTTGTCATTTATTGCCTGGTGGGCATCATCCTCTTGTCCCACAGATGTCTTGAGTTGAAATATCTCATATTTAATCCAGCATCCTCTTCCTCATATTTATATGTTTCAGTGAAGGGTCCACAATCCTCCCAGTAGCCCAAGTTAAAAATCATAGAGCCATTTTGACAGTTTCTTCTTAGTTACATACTTGCAATTTTTATTTCTGAAACATCTCTTAATACATTCTCTTTTCTCTGTCTCCAAGGCTTTAGTTTGCATCTGTAACATTTCTTCCTTGGATTATTGGAGAAATCAGGACACACTCAGTACAAAAAGAACAAATGTCTCATTTTAATAAGAAATATTTTGTGGGACCTACTGTGATTTGGATCTTGAATGTCCTCCAAAAACCCACGTTTGAAGGCTTGGTTCCAGCCTGTGGCATGTTTGAAGATGGTGGAACCTTTGTTACATGGAGATTAATGTAAGGAAGTTAGGTCATTGGGATCATGTGCTTGAAGGGTTTATTGAGATTCTGGTACCCTTCCCTCTCTCTTTTTGTTTCCAGGCCCACATCAAGTAATAGCTCTCCTCCTTTTCATCCTCTGATTATGATGTACTGTGCCGCCACAGGCCCAAAGCAACAGCACTGTTTTAGTCAGCTTTTTTTGTCATTGTGACCAAAAAAACCTGATAAGAACAATTTAGAGGAGGAAAAGTTTATTTTGGCTCATGTCTTCAGAGGTCTCAGTTAATTCATATATGGCCAACTCCTTGTTTCTGGGCCAAAAATGAGGTGAAACATCATGGCAGAGGGCATGGAGGAGGAAAGGAGTCAGGACACAGCAATCAGGGAGGAAAGAGATAAAGAGAATGGTCTGCTCACTGGGGACAAAATATAAACCACAAAGGCATTTCCCCAGTGACTACTTCAATCATACCCTATATGCCCACAGTTACCACTCAGTGAATCCCTATCAATGGATTAATCACCAATTACGTCTCAGTTATCATATTCTAGTCATATCTCCTCTAAATGTTCTTGTATAATTTCACATATGAGCTTTTGGGGAACACCTCCTAACAAGGATTGAGTCACGTGGTCACAGGATATAAATATCTGAAACTATAGCCAAAATCAACCTTTCCTCCTTTTAAACTGATTTTCTCAAGTGTTATGTCAAGTAACAAAGCTGACTTACTCATACCCACTTTTACTACCCTGAAATGAAATTCATAAATAATATAATCTAAATGCACACATATTTAAAAAATTCATAGAGAGCCCTAACTTTGAAATTAAGGCAGAGCACAATTAAAGAGGTTTAGAATAGAATAATATATGTTTCAGTACATGAGGCTTGGCATGACACAATTAAATGGTCCATTGCTGCACTGTAATGTAGAATCACCAGGAAGGTGAGAGCTCATGGTGCAGCCCATTGTAGCTGCTAGTCTGTGAACAACTCAGATATTGAGAGCGATGCCACTGTGAAAATGCATGGTAAAATTGACTCAAACACAGGACAATCTCCCTGTAATTTATGGGTGCAAAGTTTGCTTTCTTGAAAAATTAAATTATCCCCTCAAATCCCTTTTTTATATGTAAGTGTCCAATAAGATATTTTAAATATGAGCTGTACACATAACAATTATGTGTAGGAGACTGCCCCAGCTTTGCTGGACCTCTAATTGTTCCCATCTCCATCTATATTGCTGCCAGCAGTAGCTGCCATCATTGCAACAACCAACAGGCCCCTCCACAAGTTGCCTAAATTACCTTGGCATTTGGTGACATTTTTTTTTCTGGGAATAATTGTAAAATTTCAACTTATTTATATTAACTTTTACTTACATTAGGCAATACACAATTGCTTTCTTATTAAAAATGAAGATCTTATAGAAGATATTAAATTCCCTTTTACTTCTGCTTCCACCCTCATCTATGGCACTTTCCTCCTCAGAGATAACCAAGGTCAATTGTTCAGCACATATCATTTTAGAACTTTTACCTACAATTTATGGGCCATAGAAAATATATGGTACCTCTTTTGAGTTGAATTGCATCCCCTTCCCTATGTTTAAGCCTTAGCCACCCCCATAACTGAGAATGAGATCTTATTTAGGAGTAAAGTCATTGCAGATTTAAGTAATTAGACTAAGTGAGCACAATGGGCCTCTGATCTAGAATGTCTGATGTCTTTCAACAAACGAAAAATTTAGACAGAGAAATACACTCATAGGGAGGATCCCTGCGTAGATGAAGGCAGAGATCAGGGTGATTCTTTATAAACCAAGGAGTACTTAAGATTACCAGCAAAGCATGAGAAGCTGGGAGACAGAGGGCGTCCATCATTAGAAGGAATCGACCCTGCTGATATCTTCACCTAAGACTTCCAACCTCTAGAACTATAGTAGAACTGTAGGCAAAAATCTATTGTTTAAGCCTTCCAGATTGTGGTATTTTGTTACTGCAGCATGAACAAACTCAGAGTACCCTTTTGAGTTAGTTAATGAACAAATTATCAGAATGAAGAGAGGTTAAAATGCAAATGGGGTCTGGAAACCACTACTGGATTGATGACCTATGGAGAGCCCCTTGTGAGTATGACACTGGGGCTGGAATTGGAAGGACAAGTCCCCTACAGAGTGAATGCTTGCTTGCAAATTGTAGCCTTCCTGTGAGCCCCATCTCACATGAAAGGACTCATTTATCAAGTCCAATTTGCAATCAAACGGTTTATATCAAAAGAAAAGTTGTAATTAGCCTTGAGACTTTTATTTGTCAAGAATTTGATTTGCCTTAAAAATAAAAAAATAATGAATAATACAAACCATACCCAGGAGCATGACATAATTTTAACTAGCTGTATTTATAGACACTGTGAGTAGGAGAAATGTGATCTCCATTTGATTCCAGATCATTCTTTACATTTTACATATATGTGTACAATGAAGTGAGCTCTCAAACACAGCTTGAAATGTAGTACATGACATACTGCTGGTACAAATGAAATGAATAGTTCAAAATCATTAGGCATTGAAAGAAAAAGCAGATCTTTTAATATCCAGTTTCATAAAGTAATGCATTTAAAAATAATTTGCAAGCTGGAAAGGCAATAAAAGGGTCCTTTTACTCTACTATGCCACATGTCACATCCTTTAATGTTTAATGAGAGTTGCTCATTTAGTTTAGGATTTAGCCAAAGACATTTGACTTGTGCAAGGACTAAACAAGCCTGCTAAAGTGATTACATTCAACTTAGGGCCTTTAAGACTTTCCATAAAGGCAGGTTATTATGAAGCTGAGTATTTCTCAGCGTTTTACCTTGAAATGTCTAAGAAAGGTTTCTGTGCTTTAAAAATATATATTATAAATGGAAATTTTTTATGAATATAAAATATGTTAATTTTCTAGATTTTAAAAGTAGTTTTGACAGTGATAATCATAACAGAAAACACACATATTATTGGAGATTGAA
>PVKS010046947.1:0-13054 GCA_004027875.1 Aplodontia rufa | reverse complement strand
CGATACTAATCATAAAATAACTGTTGTCATGTATAATGTCTGTACTTTAGTCTATGTTCGGTACCTATTAGAGAGTAAACACTCAAATAAATTTAACACATGTATGAATAAATGAATGAAGCTTGTGTGAGAGGGGGTGAAAAAAGGAGGACACAAAGAGGGAGAAGGCTCAGATTACATATTAAATAATGAGAAAAAATCACTATTAGTATTATTATGTTGTTATAGGTATTTTATAAATAATAATAAGCACATTTATGTATTTTTGTAATATGTGTATATATTATTCATATTAATTTTAAGGACATAAGCAATCTACATACTATGTAATATAAGCTAATAATTTGGAAATGAGATTTTAATTGAAATAGTATTCGTACTATATATGTTACACAGAGAATACAACTTAAAAATTTACAGACATTATAGGTATGATATTATGACATGCAAACAGGTATTTGTGTGTGTGTGTGTGTGTGTGTGTGTCTAGTTCTACAGATAAAACCCAGAGGCAGTCTACCACTGAGCTACATACTCAGACATTTTTAGCTCTTATTTTGAGGCAAGGAACATTGCTAAGTTTGGGCTCAAAACTGTGATCTTTCTGCCTTAGCCTCCTCAGTAGCTAGGATTGCAAATGTTCAGCCCTGTGTCCATCCTATGATGAGTAAAATTATCTTTAAAATTTACTGTTTTACTAGTGAATGGCCAAAGCTCTCAACAAAGTAATTTTGCAAACTGTTTGTTGCTTTCTCATAATTACAGTTCATAAACACATCTTCAGATAATCCAAGAATCACAAATTTTTGAAGTTTTAACTTATTTTGTTGATTATGTGTGTGTAAATATCTGCCATATATGCAAAAAAAAAACTTATAAAGGAACATAATTTAAGCCCAAACAACAACTTTGGATTTTTTTTTTTTTTGAGAGAAATGAATTTTTATTGAGTTTTTCACATGGCTTTCGTTGCTCTGACATTTAGTTGTGTACGTGGTGCTGGGGTGTGAACCCGGGTCCTCGTGCTTGCCAGGCAAGCACCGAAACCGCTGAGCCACCGCTCCAGCACAACTTTGGATGTTTTTGACCTAAAATTAGTAAACTGATAAGTCAATTAATTTATTTATTTTCATACATGTATAAAGTATCATATATTACAGGAAACAGGGTCCAAAATGCTACGGATATATAAGTCCCTATGCTGAAATAACATTTATTTCAGTGAGTATAGAGGCAAAATTTTAAAAATGTATAATTAAATAATTTAAAATGTGAACAACTCATAAATTTATAGGTGAATAGAAGACTATCAATTCATTTAAGTTTCTCAGAGGATGCTTTACACATTAAAAATGCTCTCAAAGATGTAAAATAGAAATAAATAAGCATGAATTAAAAGACATTACAAACTGATGAATGGATAAATGTGGTATATAGAGCCAATGGAAGATCATTTATCCATAAAATGGCCAGAATCCTGTCATTTGCAGCAATATGGATAAAATTGAGGCCATTATGTTAAATGAAGTAAGCCAGACACAGAAAGATAAGTACTACATGGTTCACTCATAGGTGGAATCTAAGGAAGCTAATCTCTTAGAAGTGGAGAGCAGAGTGGTGATTACTAGATGCTGGGGAGAGGAGAGGAAAGTAAGGGATGTGGAAATGTTGATAAGTGGGTATTAAGTTATAGGTATCAGTATGAAGTTCTGGCATGCTGTTGCACAGTGGGATGACTATTGAAAACAATAATTTAGCTCATATTAGAAAAAACTAGAAAAATGGACTGTGAATATTGCACCATAAAGAAATGATCAACATTTTGATGAAATAGATGCATTTCATCATATTTAAACGTTATACTATGTATGCATGTATTTAAAAACCCCATGATAATCCCATTAAATATATAAGATTTTACTCTTATTTTCAATTAAAAATAAATAAAAATTAGTGAAATTTTTAAAGTTACATACACATACAATAATAAATGCAAATAAAATATTATGCAAAAGACATATTTTGAACATCACCATCATGTTTATAAAGAATTAACATAAAGTACCTTGGTCATGAAACATTTACTAGTGCCTTCTCTTCCATAATCCACCAAGCGCAAATAGATATTTACATTGTAGATTATCAGCAATTGTTTCTGAAAGACTGTTAATGATCTATACAGTCATAGGTATTCAGTTTAACTTAAAAATAAATATATAGGATTATACTCTATATATTAAATGAGGAAATATTAATGTGATTAATATAAAATGTATGTGTATGTATATAACCAATAAAACCAGAAAAGCATTCATTTTTTAATGATTTGCCAATTATAAGACAGAATTTCAATACATTATTTCACAGTTAAAACAGTGAAATTTACAATTGTGATAGAACTTCTATTATAAAATCTTGCAAACCAAATATTTAATACTAATTTATTACATTTGAATTGATATTGCAGGATGCAATTTATTGTGAATATATTCAAAAGCATGAATTATAATGTTATGTAAAATTTGCCACTATGTCTACTAATTTTTTAATATAAGTATTCTGTTAAAATTGGAAATAGAAAAATCTTTAATTATGAATATGCATATTTTAAAATATTTTAAAATATTTACTTCAAAACTTATGCACCTAAATCAACTAAATCTCTCACAAGGAAATGAAGAGTTTCTCTTTAATATTTGTAACCAAAACAATAGCTACCCAGTATCTGGCTATAATTGAATGTGAGAATCTAAAGGAAAAAATGCAGAATGTAATATAAACTTATACTTTATTTACAGCTACAAGGGATTTTAATATCTTCCATCTTTATCTAGAAACTCCTGTTCTTACTTTAGAATCATTTTATAAAGGGAAGGAATAATTAAAGGGGTAAGTTGATATTATTTAACTGCTGCATCATATAAATTAAGGACTAGCAGTCTATATTGTCTCCCCCAAAAAAGATTGTAATCAAATTTGCTTTTATCAGATTTATATTTAGTAAAAATTCATTTTATGTACTTCCAAAACATTCATTTTGTTTAGATATTATTATAGTCTCTTAAAATTTTTTATTGATTCTTTTTTGGAATACATGCCATGAGATTATACAAACATGTAATTATAAAAGCAAGCAGTTTAACTTGTCCTAATTCAGTTTCCAGTTTTTGCCCTTCACCTCCCTTCCTCCCACTTCCTCTTTTTAAAATATATAAGTAACATTAGAATGTACATTGACACAATTATAAAAGCTTGGATTGTACCTTTTTTTAACCCAGCTAAATGTTCTTGTAAACAAAACCAAACAACAAAATTTATGACTTCATAAGTAATTTCATGGGAAATAAAAAAAATAAGACAAACCAACAGTGCATACTTACACAGCTTTACTTCCAACGTGAAATAAATTATGAATCCTCTTTCTTTTTTGTTTGTTTGTTTCCTGGGAATCTAGGAGCACTTAAGCTCTGAGGCACATACCCAGACGTTTTTATTTTGAGACAACAGTCACTAAGTTGCTTAGGGCCTCACTATGTTGCTGAGACTGACTTTGAACTTCTGATCCTCCTGCCTCAGCCTCTTGAGCTGCTGGAATGGCAGGTGTGAAGCACATTGTCTTACTTCATTCCCTTTTTATTATGAGGAATACTTTTTGGCATGTTGTTTTTAAAAATTAAAATGCATATTTAATGGTTGTATGGAATTTGTCTTTGACCTGTTTGTCTTTCAGATAGGTTTTTCATTTTTCTTTTGTTCTACAGAGTAAATTGTTGTTTCCAAACCCACATGTTCACATATGACTTTAAGTAAGATTTAGATATGGATAATACTATAAAAGAGCTGAAAAGCAAGATGCAAAAAAAGGGAAAACCAAAAGCATTTTTCTTCAGTCTTCTGTGCTAGCAGTGTCTGTATCCAGCAGTGTATCCAATTCTCCATGTATCCAATCATCCAGGTTCAATCATGGAAGTGCTCCCACTTTTTGTCCCTAAATTTATTGAATATTTCATCACCAAATGATTAAGGTTTTCATTTTAATTAAATTCTTTCTTATTTTCCCTTTCTTAATGAGACATGCTTGTACTTATTTTCCTGTTCAGATTCTCACCTGCAGATTGGTTGTTTTATGTACATATGTCTAAAACATTTCTACACAGATAGTAACTTCTCATATAATCACATTAAAATAATTATGAATAAAAGATAATTCAATGGTATTATTTTAAACATTTTTGGAGGGTTCAGTTGGACTATATAAAATGTCAGGAAAATATGAAATAATCAAATATGTACTTATACCATTAAATATACTAATTTCATATATATTTAAAATATCCTGGGGCCGAAGTAGTGGCTCAAAAGTTTTGGTGTTTGCTTTGCAAGAACAAGAACCTGGGTTAGAATACCAGCACCACATATACAACTGTGTTGGAGCAAGGAAGACCAGATGGAAAACTAAATTCTCTCTCTCTCTCTCTCTTTCTCTTTCTGTCCCTTGCTTTAAAAGAATAATAAAATAAAATATACTGTGCAAAATCATACTTTGAGATATTTTTATTTATTCTATGGTTTAATAAACCATTTTTAGTTAGAATTCCTAATTTTTTTTTTACATTAGTGATTTTTATAATCATTAAACTGCTATTCGTGACCTTCAATTATTTTTCCGTAACGTATCATCTTCATGTAGAAGTAATTACTTAAGGTAATTTTTTAATGGTAGGAATTTAATTCTATGCCAGAAAAAGACATGTACAAAATAATTGGCAAAGAACTTTCTACTGCTGATGTATAACTATAATTTAATCACATTTTAACACTTTTGAAAAGCTATGGAATAAAATGAAATTTGATGTCCATATTATTATAAGTATTAAATTTGTTTTATAATTGTGCAATGTTTAATATATGAATTAATTCCATCAGGTGTTCTGAACAAGCAATCAAGGTTATAAATTAATGAAATTTGATGAGTCTTGAAACTTCAAACAGAATTTGGTTGTTTCATTTTATTTATTTTTATTTTATTCATTTTTAATGAATTGTACTTTCCAAATTGTGTGAATTTAAGTTGTACAACTTATAGACTTTATAATATACAGTTACTGAACATACATGTGTGTAATGTGTATATAAATAGATACATATTATATGTACACATATATATGTAGAGAGGGAGAAAGAATGGAGCAACTGGCATAGACAAGTTAGTTAACATGTTTCTCACCCAGTTACCTTATTTTCTTCTGGTGAGAATATCTAAGAGATACTAATAAAAACTCAAGTACATGATACAGTATTATTAACTAGCATCACAATGCTATACATTAGATTACCAGAACTTATCGATCTTAAAACTGAAAGTTTGTGCCCTTTGACCAGTGTCTCCTGGTTACCCCCACTCCCCAGGCTCTGGCAGACATCATTTTATTCTGAGTTTGCACCTGTTCTGCATTTTTAGATTCCACATATAACTGATAACCATACAATACATACCATACAGAATTTGCCTTTTTTTGATTTTTTAACTTAATATTATATCCTCATGTTTCATGCATACTGCCACAAATGACAGAATTACTTTTATTTTCTTAAAGAAGAACGGCATTCTACTTTATCTACTCAGCCTGTAAATTTAGTTATCAATCAGTAGACATTTCGGTTAATTCCATATCTTGGCTACTGTAAAACAAATGCTGCAATGAACTTAGAAGAGCAGATATCTCTGAAAAAAAATTAATTTCATTTCCTTTCTATATATACTCAGAAGAAGGATTACAAGATGATGTAGTAGTTTTAATTTTTTGAGTAATATCCATACTGTTTAATATAAAACCTGTATTTATTTACATTTCCCATAGCACTGCGCAATTGTTATCTCCTCCACATACTTGCAAACATTTTCTGTTTTTTGGTTCTTTGATAGAAGCTTTTTTATCTGGGGAATTTTTAAAAAATCTATTAAATAATGGCTTATTTCTCATAATTTCCAGCAGGGAGAGGAAATGGAAACAAAATATATGAGAATAAATTACATGAAGACTTTATGTAATTAAGAGAGATTTATTTTTATTTTTAACAATGATAGATATAATTATCTATATTTAGGATTTACAGCATGATGTTTACAGTACCTATATATATTGAAATGACTAAATGTCTTTAATTAGCATTTCCATTATCTTATACAATTATAATTTTTTTGTGCTAAGAACAGTGTGTGAGTGTGTGTGTGTGTGTGTGTGTGTTTGTGTGTGGTACCTAGTATATAGCACCCAGAGTTGCTCAACCACTGAGTAACAAATCCAATCCCTTTTATATTTTTCATTTTGAGACAGGGTTTCATTAGGTTCCCCAAACTGGCCTCCAACTTGTGATACTCCTGTCTCAGCCAACTTAATGGCTGGGATTATAGATATGTAACACTATACTGGTCTTAAGAAGATTTTTTATCCCCTTTGTGACAATTTTTCAAAATTTTTGCATCTTTTCACCTATCTTTTCTCCAATAAGCTTCATATTTCTCCAATCAGCTTAACCCAATGCTTCTAGACTTTGTTAACTGCTATTATACTTATAAGTGTAATAAATATTCCTAGATTCTGTATGAGTGAGATCACATGTTGTTTATATTTTTGTTTCTGGCATTTTTCATTTAATGCAAGGATCTATAGTTAATCCATGTTTTCACAATGACAAGATTTCATCCTTTGTATAATTGAATAATATTACATTGTGTATCCTTTCTTTACCTATTCATTATCTGATGTATACTTAAAGCATTTCTATTTTCTTACCCATTACATGTAGAACTATAATAATAATGTGAGTGTTTATGTGAATTTGACATACTGATTTCATTTCCTTTGTATATATACCTATGTGTGGGAGTGCTTGATCATAGAGTAGTGGTATTTTTAATATTGTGAGGAATATTCATGGTGATTTTCATAATGACTATTCTTGCTTACATTCCTATCATAAGTGTGCATAGGGCTGGAGTGGTGGCTCAACAGTTACAGAGCTTGCCCAGCATGTTCAAGTACACCGGTTCAAACCTCAGCACCTATATACACAGCTGAGTGTCAGATCAAGGAAGGCCATATGAAAAATTCCATAAAAATCAATTCTCACTCTCTCTCTCTCACTTACTATTCTTCTCTCTTTAAAAAAAAAGTGTGTAAGGATTCTCTTTTCTCCATTCTCATGAACACATATCTTTTGTCTCATAATAACCATTCTAACTAGAATTTGGTGCTATCTCAATGTGGTCTTAATTTACATTTCTTTTATGATTAGTGTTGTTGAGCATTTTTTTACATACCTGTTGGTCATTTTGTGTCTTTTTTTGAGGATTATATGTTTGGTTCCTCTTAAGTTGTAAGAATTACTTCAATATTTAGTATATTATCCTCTTATCAGGTGATATTTTGCAAATATTTTCTTCCATTCTCTTCACTCAGTTGATTATTTTATTTTTGTGCTGGATTTTTTAAATTGTTGTGATCTTTTTGTTTAACTTTTGCTTGCATTATTTGTGCTATATAGCCTCACACAAAAACATAATTTTTTTAAAGAGTGAAGGATAGAGAGACAGAGAGAAAGAGACAGAGAAATCTATTTTTATTGAGTTTTTCACATGGTTTTCGTTGCTCTGACATTTAGTTGTGTATGTGGGTGCTGGGATTTGAACCCGTGTACTCCCACATGCCGGGAAAGAACAGTAACCGGCCGAGCCACAGCTCCAGCCCCACAAAAACACAATTAACAATGAATTTAACCAAGGAGGTAAAAGATCACTACTTTAAAAACTATAAGCAGTTGCTGAAAGAAATGGAGGAAGACACAAACACAGGAAGTTATCCCATGTTCCCAAATTAAAATAGTACATATGTACCATGGTGTTCTACTCAGAAATTAAAAATAATGCTATTGTAGCCTTTGAAGGTAAATGGATGGCTATGGAAGAAATCATGCTAAGTGAAGTCAACATAACCCAGAGAAGCAAGGGTCAAATATCTTCACTCATCTGTGGAGGCTGGAGCTAAACGCTGACCTTTTGGGAAAGTGGTCAACTTTCATGTACTAAATCTTGAAAAGATATAGTGACAGATAACCTAAGGCATTCCTAGAGATGTATTGGGAGGGAGAGAGGAGGGACAAGGGTGGGTAATTAGGAGGGGCTCTAGGGGTAAATCTATTTTCAGAACATAAATATATTGTTTCATTGGAAGCATGTTTGATTGTTCAACAAATAAATTTCTTAAAAAAAAGAATTTAAATCAGATACCAGAAAAAAATAATAAATATTGCTAAAATGCTCTGATTTACAAATTTAAAACAAGCCTTCTTGAAATTCCAATGACATACTTCACAGGAATAAAAAAGTCCTAAAACTCATATGGAGCTATGAAAGACCCAGAATAGAAAAAGCAAATTTGGGCAAAAAAGAGCAAAATTGGAGTCATCATACTATGTGACTTCAAAGTAGACTATAAAGGTATAGTATACAAAACCTCATGCTATTGATATAAAACCAGACGCATAAAGATATTTTTGTAACGTATAATGCATTCATTAAAGATGTCCTTTCATTATGTAATATATCCTGAGAGAAAACTTTCAACAAACAATCTCTGAAACAGATAGTTCTTTCTATGACATAATAATGATTAAATAGGCAGACTCACATCTTTATTTCCTATGTGTTTCAAACTGGAATATTAGCAGACTGAAACACTTAATTGAGGAAAAGAAAAACTTGCTTGAGACATGCATCTGAATTAATAACAAAATTGCTGATACATGTAATCAAGGTCTCATGACTGGGGTGAGTAGAATTGTTTTGGTCTTCTAAGTATGCTTTCAAAGTATTACCTTGGCTCCCATGCAATAGACATTCTTAACAATAAACTTCAAATAGTTTAAATGACTTTCTAATCTTTGATGTTAAATTTTTCCTAAAAGTCCCTTCAATGTGAAAGACTATGTTGAATTAATAAAATAAATAAAGAAATAAATTTCTTTTATTTTGATAATAATATTCCTAAAAATATTTATTTAATGTTAGAATAAGATATTTTAAAGAATTTCATACTTTGCTCATCTATACTCTACATGTATTCTTTCCCAGCTTAAGTATAAATAATATGTATTTACAACCAAAAATATTACACATATTTTTATTGGAAAATAAATATTTTAAAAGACTTCATTTTAAACATTATAAGATGTCAAAATAATTTAAATGGATTTATTATTGAAGACCTTTGTTTTCACTTCTTAAATATTGGTTCCTTTTTCTACTCAGGTATCTTTACGCACCTGTTCTGTGTATCTATACATAAAAGCACGTTTTTTTCTCTTCCTACTACATCTCCTTTTATGGCTATTAATTTGATTGTATCTGTTTATTGTACTACTATATCAAGTTTTCTAGTGTGTTAGACTTTATATATATATATATATACACACACACACACACATCCGCATCATAAAAACATTTACTGCTGACATGGTCCAATATGTTCTCTACTGGTTACATGAGGTAATTTGAACAATCTCAATAGGGCCATTTGAAATAGATATGTGGTGCAATAATGAAAAAAAAAATAAAGATAGATGTGAAGCTAGAAAAAAAATTAAATATCCTGTTAGCAGTTTATATTGATTATAAGTTGTAATGAAATTGGATATTTTAAGTAAAGTATGTCATTAAATTAACTCGTTTGTTTCTCCCTTATTGAATGTGGTTCTTACAGCATTTAAAATATGTATTTGGCTTAATTTATTGTCTCATTTATATATCTATTAGCAAAATTGTTCTAAATAATAAAGTTGAAAGTACGTACTATATTTAAAGAATATTTAGTTCATTATGAGTCATACCAATTAAACTGATTCTCTCTCTGTCACTGTCCCTCTTTCTTTAAAAAAAAAGTGAGGGTGGGAAAATACGCTATCCATGATGACTAATTGACTTGCTAGGAGACTCATATATAGAATGATTTGAACAAGAGCAGCAGCTTAGAAATATATAACCAGATGGTAAAATGCTACATATGCATGTAGGAATGGTGTGTCTTTTAGGTAAAATGTTCATTGAGACATATAGACAAAGATGATTATATAAAGATCTGAAAGATAATTGTTTAAGAATAAATTTCTCTAACTAAAATTAGCATTTTACTTTAAAGTTTATTACTTTTAAGTTTTTCTTCAGGTGAAAAATTTGGGCTTTCACTGTATATGACCCATAAATAAAGCACAGATGTTTAAGAATTCTACCATTTCTTTGTTGCTTACATTTTTAAAAAGCATTTATTTTTTAACTTAAGTGATAAAAAAAGAAAATAATTCTGCTAGTGATTTCATGGTCCTGTTTTACCTCATTATCTCTTGTTGAGTCCCCTACTGTTTGTAAAATTGAAAAATCATGCTGAGTTAAATGTCCAATGGCCTGAATAAAATTGATTTTAACATTGTGTATCCCTCTTCCTACCTTAGTCTTTGATAGTAATGCAAAAAAGAAAAGTTGTTATAGTCAGTATTTTTTTATGCACTACCTGAGTAACTGCTGATTTTTTTCCGTCTCTTTGCTTATGTTATGAATGTACCTTGCTATGATGAAGAAACTAATGGAATTAGAGATCAGGATGATAATTTTAAAAAAAGATTAAGACAATTCTTAGTCCTCACACTAAATGCATACCTAAAAATGTAACTAAAACTTTAAGTTAATTTTAGATTAAATGTATACTTTAGATTTAAAATTTATTACTTAGGATTGAAGCAGATAGTATAATATAGAATAAACTTACTATTGGAAATTCACATTATTTTCAAAATTCTGTCATTGAGAATCAGAGATATCAAAGGTGACATGATATACTAAACCTTGGAAAGTAACAATAGTCTATCTCTTATTTGTTCCTACCAAAAATAAATGTGAAAACATAGGTCAAGTAAAAAAACAGGAACAGAAGAGAGATATTTTGCTTTATATTTTTGATCAACTGAATTGAATTAAATAATAATTTAAATAAGTGTTACCAGTCCATTATTATATTTTGCCTTGAATAATTTTATATAAATTCATTAAAATATTTTGGCTTCTAACTTAAGAAACTGGGAGCAAAGTCTATTTTTAATCCAAAATTAAAAATCCTCTTCCCTTGGTGATTAGATGATACTTATTTACTTAACATTGTGCTTTAATTTAATTAAGCCCTTCTGTTGTTTGGAAATGATTTTTCTGAAATTCTGTTTTGTACTAGGAAAAAAATTACTGCAACATTGTCAGTCCTTCAGAGGATGGCCCACAGGGAAGTTGGATCCCAGTGTCCCAGAAGCTATTAAATACAAAAGTAGCTTGGCACTGGTTCACCTTAGTACAATTGCTAGAAAATTAGTTCACACTAAACTGCATTTAAGTGATTTAGTGTAGTAATGCTTTATCTTAAAACATTTCTGAAATTGTGCTGAATGTGCATATAGCGTTCACTTACCCAACTATCCTTAAAGGTTTCTGATAGCTCTTTTGATTCCAGAAGGGTAATCAAACTACAAATGACAATTTAGAAATTATTAATTGAAACAGATTGTAACTTGCTGATAGTGTTCCTTATTTTAACAGTCTTAACAAGGGTGTTCACAAAATCATAAGCTTAAGTATCATTATTTATTTCTAATATGTTTATTTTAGTGGTGTGCTTTAGTTATCAAAAGAACAGAACTACTGATTAGCAGTAGCTTCTTTGATCTGTATAATACAGATAGGAATAATTCACACAGGTATCACATGAATAATTAAGGAGAAAATGATTTTAAAGCTTAAATATGCTATACTAAATCTAAGTACTAAATCTAACTATTAAATTATAGGATCTTAATATTGTATAACAGTTGCTTATACTTGCATATTGTATCCAATCCATTCTCATTGACTGTTGGTCGTTAACAAAAAGACTTTTTAAATTTTATCAGAAATAAATTACATTAAATTATATTAAAAGCTTAATGTAATTTCCCCTTTAATAAATACTTCAAAAAAATTTTTCCAGAAATTAGATTCTGGTATAATCCATTCTCAATAAACTTGAGGTAAATATTATCTGTCCTTGGCAGAATATATTCCTAGAAATAGAAATTTTCATCTTATATACTTCATATTATGCAAGAGTAAGTAATAAACATCCACTAATTCTTCTCTATAATTTCTTCATGTTATGCAGTAGCCTACCACCTGCTTCTACCCTTTCCAGGAGAGGAGATAAGTTATGTTGGAGATACTGCTTTCTCAGATTTTTCAGATCCCAGCTTTGTTGCTTATCCCCATAAAGACTTGCTATATAAGGAAATAATGTAAAGTACTAACAGTGTCATAGACCTCATGAACTAAAGGGAGGATGAATTTGTCAATATTAACTGAGGTACAAAACAGATGCTTTTGCAGAAATTTTCCTTAGTCTCCTAATTATCTGTTTCTTAAAATAACCATCCAGCCAACTTATCAATAGTGCAAACTTCAGAACTCAATATTATGCTAACCAGCAGAAATTTCCATTTCAATTCTTTATATGGCATGAGAATGGAAATGAGTAAAGCTGTGTCCTTGAGACTCTGCTTAGAAAATCTCACTGTCTGAATTTGGTCTAAGCTGTCAAAAACTCTGGGCCATTAAGGAATCTCTCTTTCTCCCCTCTGAAACTAATGATGATGATGATGATGATGGTAATGATGATGATGATGATGATGATAGTAGCAGCAGCAGTAGTAATAGTAGGCAAATTCTTACATAACTTAATTACTGGAAGATAAATATGATAAATTTTCAACAATGCTTAGATACTGCTGCCTTGCTGCCTTGCTAGAAGTCAGCACATAATGAACACCCTTTTTCTTAAATAGACCTTCCACAGCATGCAACTAGATAGAACAACACTGAGCCTGGTGTCTATCGATAGGGTGGGCTTATTCATTTTAAACTAGAAACTAGGTTATTATGAGATCTATGTCTCAACTTGCAGTCTCTGAATTTTACCCTACCAGAAAA
>PVKS010046946.1:0-13051 GCA_004027875.1 Aplodontia rufa | reverse complement strand
AATCAGTGGACAGAGTTAATTCTTGCACCCTCAGATTGCACTGACATCAAGGAACTCTATTCCTTTTCTAAGAATAAGGGATAACTTCTACTTAAGAAAATGAGTTATGGTTTCTTGAAGAACATGGCTTGAAGGATTTGGAGTTTCTTGAGAGCAGAAACAAAATCTCTTTATATTTCTATCCCATGTGTCCAGTAAGAGGCAAAGGATACAGTAGATACTAGATAAACATTTCCTGAATTAATGAATAAACAATGACTGGTTTATAAGTGAGTGGATGAGTATATGAATGAATACATAACTGAATGAAAGAGTGAGAGGAAGGGTATCAAGAGATGAGGCTAAAGATTTTATATATATATATATATATATATATATATATATATATATAATCTTTAGAAGCCATAGTAGGGAGTTTAGATTTGGTCTTAAAGGAAATGGGGCTCCATTAAAGGGTTTTGATTAGGAGAGCAACAAAAATAGGTTTGCATTTTTAAAACATTATTCTGACTGTTGCAAAGAGTGTGTTGTAGGAAAGCAAAGATAAAATCAAGAAAATGATGCTGGTCTAGGTTAGGATGGTAGCAATAGAGATTGAACTAATTTGAACATTAAAATTTGAGGAGGGAATTAACAAAAAAAATCCCAAAGATGTTGAATTTATTGAAGGGTTATGGGTAATCTCAAAAGACAAGATATGACGTAGTGGTGATATGTATGGTGTGCTGAAGAATTGGCAGAAGGTGAGGTGTTAGACAGCAAGTATGGTGCCTTCTCTCAATCAATTTGCCTATTATAAAGAAGAGAGAGATGGGGCCATCATTTGAGAGTGATAAGGGGTTCAGGCTATGACTTTTTAAGATGCAAGAGGCTTGAACATGTTTAAAGAGGGGGAGGGGCTGAAGATATAGGAGAAAAGGAAATTGCTGATCAAGCTCCTGAAAAATTAGTGGATAATAGGACACAGAGCACCAGTGAAAGGATTAGTCAGCAAGAAGGGCAACTCTTTCAATGTGACAGGAGGGAAAGAGTGAGAAAAGAATAAGTAGGAATGCTTGTGAGTTTGTAGGTACTTTGTAGCTAGGAGCAGAGGGAGGATATTGCTATGTGGTATCTTCTATTGTCAGTCCAGTAGGAGGTGAGGATATCTACTGGAAAGAGCAGGAAAGTCTGAGGCTAATGGTGGTTTGGTCTCTGTCCTAGAGACTTGGAGAACTGACTAAGGAAACAGGATTGCCAGATAGCATACAGGACCCAGTGCAGATTGGAGATTGTTCCAATCTGAGCAATTACATGAGCCCAGGATTGGCATAGGTAATGTGGAGAGTTGTATTCTCCTGGCTGTAATGGAAGGATGACAAGGCATATAAAGTGATGACATTATTGACTAGAGAGTGGGGCAGTGGGAAGATGGGACTTAGTGTATAGGTGAAAGGATTGTCTTTAGGAGGAAGAAGAGGTATATCTTTCATTGTAAATGGAAATAATGAGGAAAGGTAGATAAACAGTCCAATAAGTGTGTAGGTTTGGTGTCAGTAAATAAGGAGATATGCCTGGTGACTTATGTGTTATTTGTGAAGATGTGAGGTTATTTGATAAGAGTGGAAGGAAGAGGTAGTCCAAGGTTTTAGAGAGGAAATAAGGTTTCCAAAGCTTCTGTAGAGATATAAAAGAGCTATTTATGAGTGTCAAGATCCCAGTTGAGTTGGGAGGTGATGAATTTATGGTGTTATTCTTCTGTGAGTTTGGGCAGTGTTCCCTGATACTGGTCCTCAGCTAGGTGTAGAAGGGGAGAAGACAGAGGAATCTACTCATCCAGTGTTTAGGACATACAAGGTGGGTAAGAAGGAAGAATGATGGGAAGAAGTGAATTCAAAATAAGGGTTAAACAATGGCTACAGTGAGGCCGGATGCTGTAGTGCAGGATACCAGCCTTGAACAAAGCTGAGGCCTCAGGCTTACCTGGAAGGATCTTGGCCAAAGTGAAGAGAGTAGAGTCATTGGCCACAAAGCAGGAGGAGAAGAGCAGGGCTGAGTCCTTTTGGTGCAGTTCAGCTAGCTCCTTCTCAAGCTCTACATGAAACTTGCTGGTACCTGAGATGTTGCGGGTGCCACCAGCTCCAGCTCCATGACGCTGTAGGGTCTCCCTGGCCAGGATAAAATGAAAGGAGACAAAGAGAAGGAAAAACCCTTGTCATGAACCGAGGAACTGGCCAGGTTTCCCTTCTGTGATGGGTGTCAGTGTTGACTTAGTGATCCTATGTGAACTGTGTCCTATGTAACCAAGTAGAGGGGAAGATGAGAAGGATAAGAAGACATGGCCCCTTCTTCTGGGGCTAAAGGCACGCAGAGATAGAAGGAGAAGGTAGATTGAGCTTGAGAAGTTTGGAAAACCTAAAAGCAAAAAGTTTGGAAAACCTAAAAGCAGTTGCACACTATCTTTAGCAATGCTCATTCTCAAGTTAGATTAAGAGTTCATGGAGCAAGGCATGGTAGAGCATGACTATAATCCCAGTGACTTGGGAGGGGAGGCTGAGATAGGAGGATGACAATTTGAGGCCAAACTGAGCAATTTAGTAGTGCCCTCAGCAATTTAGTGAGAACCTGTCTCAAAATAGAAAATAAAAAGAGCTGGGGATGTGGCTCAGTGGTTAAGCTACCCCTGGGTTCAATTCCTGATACCAAAAATACATAAATAGCTCATGGACTGTGGGCCTTGCTTGCTTGGTCTTCTATCCTTATCTTCCATAGCACTAGACATCCAGGGGTCTAGAAAACCTAGTGTGTTGACTGGCTTAGCTCATATCTGTGGAGTAGCTATGCTGGAGGATCTTTGACAAACACATCGTGGTAGAACCCAGGTTTCCACTTCCAGCTCTTCCTTTCCCTTCCATGCGTGGCTCTGGATCTTCTCTGGACATGTCCCCACAGCCCATGACCCAGACTCTACTACTCACTGTGTGGCCTGCAAGACCCGAGGGTGCCGGCTCATACCCAGGTAGTCATTACTACACCAGACAGACACATCCTTTGAGGCCACAGATGCCTCAGAGAAGTGTTGGGCAAAGGGGTATGCATCAGCCCAGCGGTTCACAGTCTTGAACACACGGTAGGTGTGGTCCTGTTTCTTCTCCATGATCTTGTCCCTGAAAAACTGGTCATAACCAAAGGCATGTTCACCTGCAGGAGGAGATATGGGGATGAAAAGAATTTGTTTCAAATCTCTTCCTGGCTAGTATGTATTTTATTCATATGGTTGGTTTTTAGTTCTCTAATTCCCTTTCATTTGTTTAGTCATTGACTTACTGGATCACATTAACTCTCGGCTACTTCACTCAACCTCCCCTTTGTTTATTCACTCACTCATTCACGCAATGGTTCATTGATACTTTTGCTGAGGCTTCCTACCCTTGGCATGGCCTCATCTCTCTTTTCAGGTTTAGTGCGGAAGCATCCTTATTGTAATTACTACTTCCAGTCTTAGTGGAAGGGGCATTGACAGATCTAGTCTCTAGTCATGTCTCTATCACTTGCTAGTTGTATGGCCTTGAGCAAGTCAAATTTTTTCTCTTTGTTTTAATGTCCTTATCTGTAAAATGTGGCTAATAATACTTTCTTGCAGAATTGTGAGCATCTAATGAGAAACAACATTAAATACACCTAAAGTATGGTACTTAGTAATAGTATTATTACTACTATAGTACTAGTAGTGGGTGTAGTAATTAAAATAGCTAATATTTAATTATATTATTACAGCCAATGTTTAATGGATGCCTAATACATTATAAGACCCTTTTCCAGGAACTTCTAAAATATTATTTCATTTATTCCTCTCAAAAACCTTATGTAAAAAATTCTGTTAGTATCTCCATTTTACAGATGAGGGAACTAAGACATAGAGTTAACATGACTAAGGTCACACAGTAAGTAAGTGTCCAGCAAGTAAGTGACTCATTAAAAAATACAAACAAAAAAGGTAATATACTTTGGGTACATTTGTATGTATGTAGAACCAACATACAATCTAAACAAGAAGAATGCAAAAAAGAATGGAAACAACCTAAATTATAAGTGCTTGATTAACTGAAGGATGCTGTATCCACACTATAAAACACACTATAGTAATTAATAATTTTTTTTGGTACTGGGGATTGAACCCATGGGTACTTAAGCACTGACCCATATCCACAGCCCTTTTTAATTTTTATTTTGAGATAGGGTCTCACTGAATTGCTTATGGCCTCGCTAAGTTGCTGAGGCTGGCTTTGAACTTGCAACTTTCCTGCCTCAGTCTCCCGAGTCTCTGGGATTACAGACATACACCACCATACCTGGCCATTTAGTAATTAATAACTTTTATGCAGCTCTATGTCTGCAGACATGGAATGATACCCAGGCCATATTGTTATGTGAATAAAGCAGCATAACAAACTCTAGGTAGAATAAGATCTTATTATTTTAAAAAAGGTGTGAGTGCGTGTGTACACATATGCATGTTTAGCCATAAGAACATACCTGGGAGAAAATATAACAAAAACTTAATGGTGGGTGGTGGAACTCTGATTTAAATTTCCCTCTTTATACTTTCCTGTATCTGTTGAAAAATAGTTCATAATGAATCATTTTTTTCTATATGAGAAAAGTAAAGCAAATTCTATTTGAAACATGAATGTAAACACATGGAAAAGTGACATAAAGGCTCTGTGAAGGTAGGAATTTTTGAGGGAAGCATGGAGAAAAAATGAATAAGTCAAATATTTAACAAGACCTCATAACAAGCTAGAAATGCTACATTTTCTTCCGTAAATGTAATTTTATTTTCTCCTTGTGATAACCTGTTGAGGTAGGTATTAAAATTCCACTCAAGGGAAGTAACTTGCCAAAGTACACAGATCTGACAAATCCCAGCAGTAAAATTTAAATTCAAATTCTCTTTGGTTTCAAAGCCTTTCTATGCTCTATCCTCTTCTGCATCAGAGACCCTTTCAACTCTCCTTCCCTGTTCCAACCCCTTATTTTCACCTCAAAAAACTCACCAGTCATATTGTTCTCAATCAGTTGTGTGAGCTTCTGTGAAATCTGCTCTGGATCTTGGGGACCAGAGAATGGCTTCCTCAGGCTGGTTGAGGCCAGGGAAATCGGCAGGTCTGAGAGGAGTGTGGAATTCATTAGTATGAAGAGAAGGAGAAAAAAAGGAAAGCATGTGTTATCCTCTTTAGCCTCAATGCAATGTATAGACATTCAAGTTTATAATGTATAGAAGCTTTCTGCAGAGAGAAGAAATCTGCAAAGTAAGCACCTATTCATCACCCCAAGTGGCAACTCTTATCAAGAAACCTAGGTGGTGAACCACACTTCTCACAAGGATTTTGCCTTGGGTGAGGTAACTTGGGTAGCCACCCTGGGTCCTGCACTTGGGAGATAGAATCAGGCCAATTCCCATTGTTCTTTTTTGAACATCACTAAATTTCAGTTTTGATTTTTTTTCCATGATATCCCAAAAAGGTTTATGAAAGATGTCAACCATTGTCGCCATCTATCAAGTGTGATTACCTTGAGTGGTCTGTACTAGTTGAGTTGACCTGGGGCTCCAAACCCTTCTAAAGAATGTATCTTGTTGGGAACAAATTTTCATTTGAATTTGTCTTAATAAGGCTACTAATAGATGACACTTTTCAATAAATCAAGGCTAATTAAAGGAATACGCTGTGTGGAAAAAATTAAAAGATTATCTATTCTTAACCTTTTCTCTTTCATATAAATATAGAAACTCATAATGTGGTATTAAATGGGATTCCAGCCTTTCAGGATCTATTTAACCCCCTAGGAGAGAGGAGGCAGAACTCTAGAGGGCTCATCTTAGTTTAATAGCTCAAATTAATGGGAACCTGTGCATATTTCTTTGGGAGGTTGTGCTTCAGTACATGATTTAAGCTGCTGTCTACCATAGCTTCCCTGGAAAAGACTGGAACTTCCCAGTATGGGATGTGTACTAGCTGCCCTTGTCTTAGTCTAGCTCAGGGCTATGATAAAGTGGATTCAGTTATTAGGAGTAGAGGTCAAATAAAGAAGGTATAACTTGACTCCAACCTGTCTTGAAAGTCTTCACATCCTCCTGGACTTCTGGGGCTGCCTTCTGCACAATCTTGCTCTTCCCATCCTGGAGTTCTGACAGCATGAAGGGACAGTGTCCTTTGGCCCAGGATGGAACATCTATGCAAAGGCAAGAGAATAACTGGGATTGCATTTCTACTATGGCCTCAGTTCAACAATGATTACTGAGACCTACTATATCCCAAATTCCTACCTGAAGCTATGGGAGAGACACAGGGTAGATGAGTCTGGTCTCTGTGCTGTGAGATCTCCTAAGCTGGTAGGAATGGCACATACCAAAGACACATTGTAAACAATGATAGGGTGGGAAGAAGGAAAGGACTTATGGAAATTCAGAAGGCAGAGGTGGCACTGGAGTGGTGGTCTGGAGGTTCCGGCACTTGCCTTACCTGCCTGAGGACACAGGTTTGAACTCTAGCACCACATATACAAAAAAGTGTTAGAGCAACGAAAGCCACATGAAAAACTGAATAAAATTGATTTTCTATCTCTTTCTCACTGTCCCTCTCTCTTAAAAAAAAGAAGACAGAGGAGATATAACCCAGAATTGGCATTGGATAGGCTAGATGTATTGGCAGGCTTTGCAGAGGATATGATACTCAAGCTCAGTGTTGAATGAGAAGTATGAGATGTTCTGGTACTTGGTATGGGAAAGGGTAATATGGCAGTGGCAAAACTACAGAATCTTGAGGCTGTAGGGTTGGTTGAGACGATTTTAAATAGTTTCAGCATGGTTGGGCTAGAGCATATGAAGAGTATGGAAGTGAGACTTTCTAGAGAAGCTAGAAGAAGACATATCCTGGGGGTTTTTTAGGCTAGTTCATTCTGCCTTTACATTTTCACACAAAGTTTCATAATTATTAGACAGTAATGGCCAGTATGACTTGGAGCATTTTCACCATGACCCAGACATTCCTCTTTTTCCAGAAACCCTTTCTTACCTCCTCCAGCTTTTGTTGCCTTAAGGTGGATTTGAGAACAGATTGGTCCTTGGGCAGCCAGGATGGGACAGCGTCCAGTACCAAACAGGAACTGATGAGTCTTAATCACTTTGCCCAGGAGGCCTGTGGGACCCCGGGCAAGCACTGGGCAGCATTGTAGCAACACAGCTGCTGCCACCATCTTGAGACCGAAGTCCTGCAGAACATGTGGAAGAGATGAGATTTCATCATGGTGGGGTGGCTGGAAAAGCCAAGGCTCGTTCCTGTGTTTTATCCTTTGGCTTTAGCTCCTCTCTCAAAGTTTGTTGACTTTCTCAAAGATGCCCTTACTGTCCTTCCAGCGAAAGAACTTCTATTTAAATGTTAAAATGTACAGTAAGGGGCTACAGCGCTTGCCTGGCATACTCGAGTACACAGGTTCAAGCCCCACACCCACGTATACAACTAAGTGTCAGAGCAACAAAAGCCATGTGAAAATAAAAATTGATTCATTCTCTCTCTCTCTCTCTATCTCTGTCCTTTTCTCTTTAAAAAAATGTACCAGTAAGTCATCAGAGAGTAAGAAATGGGAAAATGACCACTAGAAAAAAGGTGTGAAGTAAAGAGTTCTAACTACAGGTCAGAAAATCTGGACTCTAACTTAGGCTATGCACTGACCTCCTCTGCAATTATAAGGATCATTAGGTATGTTTGTGTGTGACAGGATGAAAACTGACAGAAACCAAGCTTTTGATTAATATTTAACAACCACGATTCTAAGACTATTGGCCTTAGCCAAATGAAGAATCAGGTTGCTAACGCAAGCAGATACCATTAACCAGAGCTCCTGAGGCTTGGCCTAGAATGTTTTCTGAGATTGTTCTTCCAGAGAAGGAGAACGAGCTCAAGGCCGAAGTTAACTTAACGAGATCCAGGGAACAAGAAGAAAGGAAAGGCCCTAGTTCCTACAGATTATGTGTCACAGGCTGATATTTTACTACCTTTGGATTTTCTCCTGATTTTTGGGTAATCACAGATAAAGGAGAACATGAAAATGAAATACAAGGGGTCTGGAAGACAAGGCACAAAGATATAGTTTGTGGGCCCATGAAATAAGTGTAGACCAAGAAAAAGGAGAGAAAGGGGCCAGAGAGATCAGAAATGGCACATAAGCACTCAATGAATGTTTACTGGATTTGGGTACAAATTAATGAATGAGTAGCATCTCAAATGGGGCAAACGGGGGGGAGTAGGGGAAGAGCCAGAAGCAAAGAAAACTTAGGAAAGAAAAAAAAAAGAAAAATAGAGAACAAAAGTGTGGTGGTGGAATTAGAAGAGAAACTGAGGGAGAAAAAGAGATCAAAGCCAGAGGGAGAGGGGACAGCATAGAGATGAGAGTGGACATGGAAAGGAGAACTGGTCTTAAAAAACAGGACAAAAATAGGATGTGAAATACAGAAGGATAGGGAAAGAGAGTAATATGAGAGAAAGAGAAACTGAAAGAGACAGAACATGGGGGATAGAGGCAGACAGACAGAGGGACATGAAAAGGCCATGAGGAAAGATCTAGGAGCCTAGAGGAAAACACAAAGACTCCTAACACTGATAGCAGGAAAGGAGAGAATCCAGAAGAGCAGAGAGTAAGTTAGACAAAAAGATATAGGAGAAATGTTGGGGAGGGTTAAGCAATAAGAAAGAGGGGGGAGGAGCATGTTCTTACTGAGGAAGATGAGAGAGAAATTGAGTGGCAGAGAGAAGGGAATAGAGAATATCATAAGAGCAAAGGATGGAGACAGAAAGGTGGCTAACGGAGAGGAAGAGGGATGAGAAGAGGGAAGACAGAGATACCAAGGGAAATACAGGTAAAGACAGTAAGAGGGAGAAACAGATCGAAAGAACAAGGGCAAAATGTAGAGTTAGAATCAAATGGTGAGATAAGAAATGGGGACAGCACAATGGGATAGAGATGGGTGAATGTAGGAAGTTTAAGGCCCTGGCACTGCTGAGCTAATGAATAGCATCTAACAGCACCCTTAGTATGTATAAAGCTTTATGCCACAAGGGACAAGTGAGCAGGAGGAACTCATGGCCCTGTTCTCAAATGACAACCTCTTTCACCTCCACCCCTTACTGATCTTATAAACCAAGCACTCTGCCTTTTCTTTACAAAGAAATCTGTTCCCCTTATTATATCTTAGAACATCTATCCTCACTCTCACAGACTGTCACAGCATCCTGGGTTAGTATTTGGGGCCAGGGCATATGGGCCCGGAACCCTGGAAAGGCAGAAGCATTGTTGAATGACTGAATGAAATAACCCATGTTAAGCCTTTTGGATAGTGTCTGACACATAGTAACTTTTCAATAAGCATTAGCTTTTATATTTAAACTCCAGTTCCCAGATTCCTTTTATGGATATTCTTGGATCAGTCAGTTCCTTTCTCTGGGTCTTGGCTTTCAACAGCTGTCAAATGTCACATGTCAAGTCATGAATTGGATCCAATGCATACCTCATATCTAGAGATAAATGTTTCCCTTCTCCTGTCTGCTCATGAAGGCCAAAGCACTCAAGGTTGAGCCTGCAGACCACAGATAAACTTCCCAGAGTTTATCGCCACTGGGGTCTGACCACTCCCCAAGCTGAGTGCAGGGCTTGAGAGAGCAGAGGAGCCCCTTCCTAGAATCATGCCTGCATATCTGGCTGGAGCTGGCCCTGACTATTGACGGTAATCACAGATGGATGGTCCAGGGAGAGGCAGGTGGGGCAGATGGCCAGGTTCCTGCGAACTCCTTCCCCCAACATGAACACCACCAACAATAATAACAACAACATTGAAGTATGTAGTGAGAAGAAAAGTTCCCATGTTTAGATGAAGTCCTGCCCTACCTTGAGATGATAGTGAATTAAGGCCTACCCTCCATTTATAAAAATTGTAGAAGTTCAATACATTCATCATGTATAAGGGGCTTTTGGCTGTGATGGCTCCTGGAAAAATATAGACTTTTATCTTGAATTTTGTTGAGTTCTTAAGTTCCTTCAAGCTATAGTTCCAATTTCTCTTTTTCTGATACTCCTTCCCTGAAATTTGCCTTGCCTCAATCTGCCCAGTCATCATTATGACCCATAAGGTTGTAGCCTAGGTATCTTGGGCTCCGTACCTACCCCATACCACTACCTACCATGAGACCGGAGTGAATTAAATTGAATCAATGAAGCATTTTAGGCAATTCAGGGTATTAAGAGCCCAGGCTCTGGAGCCACACTACTTGTATTTGCTTCCTGGTTCTACTACTCACTAGTTTAGGGATATCAAGAGAGTTACTTCTCTGCTCTATATCTTATATTTATAAATTTGTACATAATAACAGGACAAGCTACTTCACAGGCACGTTGTGAAGATTCAATAAGATAATTCATATAAGGCATTTAGAAGAATACCTATCCCGGAGTAAATATTGAAAAGGTGTTAGCTGTTATTTTTATTTGCTCCATTTTCTATGTAGGGAAAGTGAAGGTACAGTCAGTCAAGGAAAGTCGCATCATTAATATATCAAGTCAAGTCTGGAAAGCTAGAGAACTGATTTTTTTTTATCCCAAATCCTGTTACAACTTACTGGGTGAACTTGAACTCTTCGCTTCTCCTCCCTGGGTCTCAGTTTCTCCACAGATATTGGTCAAGATAATTTCATACATCCCATCTTGTTCTGATAGTTAAATACTCACAGAGACCTCACTGTTCCAGGCCCTGTTGTAATACTTCAAATGCATTGACTGAGTTAATCCTCATGACACCCTTGTGATAAAGAAACTTGTCCAGGTCACAGAACTAGAACTAGTGAGAGAAGCAGGATTTCAACTTAGGCGATCTGGCTTCAGAGACCACTAACTAAACCACCACAGATCCATGATTCAAATGTTGCTACATATTTTCTTAACTGAGGACTTGACTCCAGATATTCATCACCTTTGCTGCACTGACATAGGACCCTTTCCAGGACATTTGCCTTTTGTGACCATATGCCTTTACCAAAGGAATAGATCCTAACTGAAGTAGGATTTCAGGTACTGTTGAACATTCATTTATTCATTCTATCATTTAACAGATTATACATCCACTGTGTGGAAATGCTTTCCTGGGATGTTCTTAAAATAATGCTTTTAATAATGGTGAAATTTCCAGCCAAGTGATGTATTATTACTCAAATGTTTTCACTGCATCATTAAAATTCTCTTTCATGTCAGCACCCAATCTGCAGCCCCAGAGGTCAGAAAGGTCAACCAAAACTCCACCCCAGCAGAGAACCCACTCTTTACAGCATTCCTTGAACCCCTCTCTCCCATTTGTGGCCTGTTTTGCAAGAATCAGTAAACTGTTACTTCTCTTCAGAAGTTGGAAGCATCAAGCCTTGTATCCCTTCCTGCTACCCTCTTCCCACCGCTGAAGAATACAGAATTTTAGATACCTAGACTCATAAATTCTAAAACAGAAACATTCAGAAGCCCACAAAATCAAAACTGAAAGAGTTGTAGAAATCATAAGCCAAACTCTTTATTTCAGAGGAAGAATGACTTGCCTAGGGTTACACAGTGAATTAGGGTTAGAATACAAATCTGTTGACTTTCTGCAAAGGATACAGCATTCCTCTTCCATCCATTCCCTTTATTTCTGCTATATTATTTACCTCTCAATTCCCCCATCTTACCCATTCTTCATTTCTGTTCACCTCCTATCCCCTCAGATGCCCCAATTCTGATCCCCAAGGCCCTGACCCACTGAGATCTACTCTTGGCCAACTAGAGAGAAGGGGTCAAATGAAAGGAGTGGAGAATTTCAGAAAGAAACGTTAAGGTGTCTTTCTTAATAGAGAATAAAGGAGAGGAAGAGACAGAGAGTATCAGAAAGAAACTGAGAGATATAGAATTGAGGAAAGAGAACTGAGGAAAGACATTTAAGGAAAAAGATACAGAGAAAACTTAGTGGAAGGAAAAATAGGAGACAGTAGGAATGTCAGAGAGTGAGCAGGAGAGGAAACACAGGGGAAAGAAGCAAGGAAAGCTAAAAACAAGGAAAGAGAGGAAGAAACGGGGAGAAAAAAGAAAATAGCAGAGATAGTTTTAAAGAAACAAAGAGAAAGAGCTAGTCAGGCTAGAGAGCCAGTGTGTGTAGCCCTAAGGTGGGCAGACAGACCACAGAGAAGGCACTAGACTGAAAGCAGTGCTTACCTGTTGCCCTGCACTGAGGACGAACCAAAGACGGTGGGTGCTGTGGGTTAGGACCTGGTGTTTATCCCTGCACCCTGGACTCAGCTCCACCCACCCCGCCTTCTGCTGGCCTGGCTCTGAATTGGCCCCAAAGGTATCTCAGGCCCCTGCTAGAGATAAAACTCAAAGAAGCTCCTTCTTGCCTTTCTCCTCCCCCAGCTCTGGCTCTCTCTATTTTCCTTCTCCTCTCCTTCTAGGGTAGTAAAATAAATTCATTTGGACTTTGGGATCAGACCATCCATATAGAGTGAGGGCACCTTGGGCAAAACCACTTCTTTGAACTCAAAAAACTGAACACCCAAACCACAAATAATCCAATCAATAAATGGGCTAGGGGACTAAATAGAAACTTCTCAATGGAGGAAGTCCAAAAAGCCAATAAATATATGAGAAAATGTTCTACATCACTAGCAATCAGAGAAATGCAAATCAAAATTTCAATAGGATTCCACCCCATTCCTGTCAGAGTGGCAAAAATGAAAAATATGAACAATAACAGATGCTGGAGGGGTTGTGGGAATAAAGGAACACTATTATACTGTTAGTAGGACTGCAAGTTTGTACCGTCACTCTGGAAAGCAGTGTGGAGACTCCTCAAAAAACTAGGATTGGAACCACCTTATGACCCAGTTATTCCACTCTTGGGCATTTTCCTGAAAGAGCTAGAATCTGCATACTAGAGACACAGCTACATCAATGTTTATAGCAGCTCAATTTATAATATCTAAACTATGGAACCAACCCAGATGCCCCT
>PVKS010046945.1:0-13052 GCA_004027875.1 Aplodontia rufa | reverse complement strand
AGGCCTTTGATAAAATGCAGCACCCTTTTATGTTCAAAACTCTAGAGAATATGGGGTTCAAAGGACCATTTATGAAATTTGTAAAGGCTATATATGCTAAACTTTTAGCTGGTATAATACTAAACAGAGAAAAGCTGAAAGCATTTCTACTAAAATCGGGAACAAGACAAGGCTGTCCACTCTCACCACTTTTATTAAATATTGTTCTTGAAACCCTAGCTGGAGCAATTAGGCAAGAGAAAGAAATCAAAGGAATAAAAATAGGAAGAGAGGAAGTCAAACTCTCTCTATTTGCTGATGACATGATCCTGTATCTGGAAGATCCAAAAAACTCCATCAGTAAACTGCTTGAACTTATAAATAGAGTTAGCAAAGTGGCAGGATACAAGATCAACATGCATAAATCAATAGCTTTCCTATACACAAATAATAATAGACTGAAGAAGAAGTCAGGAAATCAGTCCCTTTCAAAATATCTTCGAAAAAAATAAAATACTTGGGAATTAATCTTACAAGGGAAATTAAAGATCTCTTCAACGAAAACTATTTGTCATTGAAGAATGAAATCCAAGATGACCTAAGAAGATGGAAAGAAGTCCCATGCTCTTGGTTAGGCAGAGTTAATATAATAAAAATGGCCATTCTACCAAAAGCTTTATATAGATTTAATGCTATCTATATAAAGATACCTATGTCGTTCTTTACAGACATAGAAAAAGCAATTATCAAATTCATTTGGAACAATAAGAAACCAAGAATTGCCAAAATACTACTAAGCAAGAAAGATGAAACAGTTGGTTTTGCCATTCCAGATCTAAAACTATACTATAGGGCCATAGTAACAAAGACAGCATGGTACTGGTATCAAGATAGGAAAGGAGACCAATGGAATAGAATAGAAGACCCTGAAACAAACCCTCAAATTTTTAAACATCTGATTTTTGACAAAGGAGGGCAAAATATTACTTGGAGGAGTGACAGCCTCTTCAACAAATGGTACTGGACAAACTGGTCAGCCACTTACAGAAAGTTGAAATTAGACCCTTATCTTTCTCTTGCATGAGAATCAAATCATAATGGATCAAGGAGCTAGGAATTAAACCAGCTATCTAGCAAATGATAGAAGACAAAGTAGGTCCAACACTTCAGCATTTGGGAGTAGGCAGAGACTTTCTCAACATGTCTCCAAAGGTGAAGGAAGTAAAGTAAAAAATCAGTGAATGGGATGCCATAAAGCTTAAAAGCTTTTGTACTGCCAAGGAAACAATCAAAAGAGTCAAGAGGTTTCCTACAGAAATGGAGAGAATCATGGGCTATGATTCCTCTGACAGGGGTCTCATATCCAGAATCTACAAAATCCTCAAAAATCTCAACTACAAAAACATAAACACCCCAATAAATAAATGGGCCAAAGAGCTAAATAGAAACTTCTCATCAGAGGACATTGATCAATACAATGAATACATGAGAAAATGCTCTAAATCACTAGTAATCAGAGAAATGCAAATGAAAACCACATTAAGATATCACCTTACGTTAGTCAGAATGGCAAAGTTGAAGAAAATAAAGAATAATAGATGCTGGAGGGGCTGTGGAGAGATAGGCACACTAACACACTATTGGTGGAGCTGTAGACTGGTACAGCCCCTCTGGAAAGCAATGTGGAGAATCCTCAAAATCTAGGATTGAGCCCACCATATGACCCTGCTATTCCACTCCTGGGTATCTTTCCAGGGGACTTAGAATCATCACATTATAGTGACACAGCAATATCTATGTTCATAGCAGCATAATTTACTATTGCTAGACTATGGAAACAACCCAGATGTCTCTCACTGGATGAATGGATCCAAAAACTATGGTACGTATGTACCACAGAATTTTACATGGCAATTAGAAACAATGATTTTGCAGCCTTTGAAGATAAATGGATGGCTATGGAAGAAATTATGCTTAGTAATATCAGCTTAACCCAGGGAACTAAGGGTCGAATGTCTTCACTCATCTGTGGAGGTTGGAACTAGACCCTGGCCATTGAGGAAGTTGGTCTATTATCATGTGTTAAATCCAGATAAGGTGTATTGTTATACAGCCTAATACTTTTTTGGAGCTATTGTGGGTAAGGGAAGGGAGGGATATAGGTGGGAAATTGGGGGGGCATTCCTGCGGGTAAATCTAGTATCCAGAAACTATACACATTTTATATTATTTTGGTTAAAATTTGTATGTTTTTTCAAAAATAAAAATTAAAATAAAAAAAAAGAAAGTCTGTGAGGCACAGTTATTGCCAAAATATCTGGAATCCAGTTTTGTGAAACTGACTCATATGAAAACCATCCATATGATACCAGCATTGAGAAAACATAAAATCAACTTACAGAATTATAGAGTGCATGTTGCAGACAGTGTTTACTCAAGTTAATGAAAACATGGTTGATGTTATGAATTCCACTCTTTATTTTCTTAAACTTTTTTTTTTATATTAGGGATTGAACCCATAGGTACTCAGCCATTGAGCCACATCCCCAGACCTTTATTATATTTTTTTATTTTGAGACAGTGTCTCGCTAAGTTGCTTAATACCTCACCAAATTGCTGAGGCTGGCTTTGAACTTGTGACCCTCCAGCTTTAACCTCCTCAGACACTAGGATTACAGGTGCACACCAGTGTGCCCAGCTCATTTTCTTAAGTCTTGAACCTCAACCACCAAATGATGTAGCTGTATGTCCTCATAAGTATGTTGAAGCACACTGAACAAAAATGAAGTCACCAGTCTTCTTAGTCATTAAGCCAACAGGCAACAAAACCTGTGCCACTGCACGTTTCCCTCTTTGTCCTTCACTCAGGACAAGTAGGCACTCAGGTGGGTTTTCCTTTCATTGAAGGTGAAATAAAAATGTGGAAGGAGGTCTATCTTGCCTCAAACATCACATATGCTTATGATCTAGGATTGGGCTCCATAAGCTTTGTGATCCAAATGGGAAATTAGGAATTGACTAGACTAGGTAATTTCTTTTCGTTTGGAAATCCAGACTCAACCACCAGGTTGAACCATTTGTTAGAGTCCTTAGAACTGATGGAAGTCCTAACTGTCATTGACCATTGGCATACTTGTCTGCTGAGAATGGGCATTTTTGGATGACCTATCATATCTGTTTGGTAGAATGGCTTCCAAAAGTAGCTGATAGGAATAGGCATCTGAAATGGGTCACAGTGCAATTCCAGAATTCTACTTCTTCCCTGTTTGTCCTCAAGCAGCCTCATGTTTAGACTTTGTGAAGTTGCTCTATTGAAAGAAAACTTTCAGTGAGCTTTTCCTGGGCTTCAAAGAGCAATAGCAGAGTGAAGTTAGTCAGTTGGGAGAAGTCCACATAGTTCCCTCAGGTGGAGAGACATGGTTTGGGTATACTACAGGAGAAATTTCTGTAGATAGTGAGGGACTAGAATAGAGATTCCCAAATCAGCGGTTCTATTTGTCTGATACATTTATCTTTTTTCCTCTACTTAGTTGTGCATGTGGTGCTGGGGATCAAACCCAGGTCATTGCACAAGCCAGGCAAGTGCTCTACCACTAAGCCACCCAGTCCTCTGTCTGATACATTTATAACTGGTCTTTAAGAGATTTGTCTCTGGAATGGGAGGTACATGAGAGAGATATCATAACACTTGAAAATCCTTTTCCCCCGTTTCTGTCTCACTACAGGAAGGATTTTTTTTTGTTGTTGTTTTTCTTTTCTTTTTTCTTTTTAATTTCGTTAAACATAGTCTTACATTTAGGAGGGATTCATCATCAAACAATCAAGAACAAAAGTATAATGATGGAACAAGCCAAGGCTGGTGCCATTCTATGGTTTCCCCCTACTTAAAGCCCAAGTTAATTGGACTTCTCATGGAAGTCGGAGGTTCCCCTCTGATTAGATTCCTCTGTACTACCTCCCTCCATTCTCCTTGATATCCTTCCTTTTCCCTTCTTCCTCCCTGCCTCCCTGCCTCCATCCCCCAGCATACAGTAAGGATCTTGATCGACTTCTTATTTAATGCATCATTGACCGTTGCTTGGCTAAATGTGATTTCCATGTGGCTGGCTAGAAATTCAGATTGTTTAACAAAGGAAAAAAAAAGAGGCCTCTGGAAATAGTTTCTTGTTTCTATTACAAATATTAACTGTTAAAATTGTAATCTGCTAAGAAGTGCTGAATTTTGCTGTTTTGTTGAAAAAGTGATCAAATGGGAAGCAATGTCTTATTCATAACCCTTTTCCCTTATATTCTCTCTGGGTTGCCAGCATAGCAGATTATCAAAATCTTGATTATGTTTTGAAGTATGTACAAATAAATTTTTTTATTGTTTCCTCAGGTGTTTTTAGAGGGCAAACAAGAATCTATCAGTTGCTATTCAAAAACCAAAAGGGTAAATAATTTAAAATTAACACAAAAAGGGCCACATTGATGTTTCATTTAGCCATCGTATAAGACCTACTGAATTAAAGCAGTTCACAGTTGAATGATATGAAGAATTATATTATTATAATGTTTCCCAGAAACTACTTCTCAGTTTCAGTTCAATAATGAATTACAAATTTATATGCAAAACATTTATAAAAAACACTACTATGTTCTAGCTTGTCCACTATATATCACTTATAGTCAATGTAGTACTTAGAGAGATGGGCTCAAATTACTATATCTGACAGATACAGTAACCAAGGTTAAGCAAAGTAATGAACCTAATTTTTCTGAGCTGAATCCAGGTGCTAGATCCAAGTTTGCTATCTATGAAAATCCATGTCCAGTTCAAGATATCAAAATAGCCTGTCTTTGAGCAGGCATGATTCACTTCACATCAAATGCATGCTACAATTCTCCAAGGACTTTTGTGTCTTCCTGAAAAATCTCTTGAGGTTATGACTATGTAGGGTCATATGACTATGTGAGAAGTCAAACAGATAGAGAAGGGCGGTAGTAAGAAGGTTGGCTGTACTTGAAATATTTCATATTGGGGGTATAGATGGGGCAGTATTTTCCTTTCCTTCTCTTAAAACTTCATAGACTATGAGACAAATAAAATTTCCAACACCAGAATTGATTATATTAGTTCAGGTAGTGGGTTAAATTCCTATTCAAACATTTTATGACACACTTTTTCATTGTGCCTTATTCTGCTTAATGAGATTCTTTCCAATTTGTTTTTTAGCTTTCATGTGAGCAACAGACCTTAGCATTTTGTGTTCCAACTGTGCAGTTGGTACACTAGTAGTGGTGGTCCTGGTGATGGTGAGGGGCATGCGTATGCATTGGGCCAAAGTTAAGAAGACAACACTGCCCTGGGCGTAGAAGTCCTGGCCTGATGGAAGCAGTGTTTGTGGCTACTTATGCAGTGTGAAAGTGTTGAAAAAATGTATAGAAAAGATTTTTTTCTTTTAAATGTAGAGTACTTGTGTAGGTTGTTATTAATCTTTCTCTCATAATGGGAATTATGGGTGACTGAGGACCAAGAAGATTGGTACAACAGTGTACATTAAATTGAACATTAGTGAGTCAAAAGGCAGAAAATGTATGTAAACAGGACTTCATAACCAGGAGCAGAACAACTGGGGTGCTCCATGTTCTTGAATAAAGTCAGCAAGTAAGTGAGCTGCAAACTCTGGCCAACCGTAATTTTATATCTTACAAGAACTTTCCACGAGGTTCACAAAAACAAGGATAAAACGAAGACTGCAGAAAGTGTTCCTGGCACCCACATATAAAATAAGCCTTTAATACTTAACTACTTTTGACTGAGCTCAGCCGCCTTTCGCTCCTCTGGTCTAGCAGGAACCCATCCTGAGTGAGACTGGCTTGGAGAATTATTAGTGCTCAGAGTAAACTTCCTGCTAAACAGGTAAGAACAGGAAGGAGGATTTTTTTTTTTTATTAGAGCCATTGTTGAAACATGAGCCTACTATAACACGTCAAAAGAATAGCCTCTGAAGACCTAAATGCGGCCCTTAGGCTCCATTTTCCCAGATGGTCCCCCACATTTTTATGAGAGGACTTTTCATTTTCTTGAATATTGTGTCTGTCTCCAGAAATTCTGGGAAGGAGATGCAAAAGATGAAGGTAGAAAAAAGCCAACTGTGTGAGTCAGGTCATCTGGCACAGAAGCCCATTGGTTGAGTTTCTCTTCTTATCTCTTCTTACTGGAATCATTTAAAGCCTGAGGGATGGATTTGGAGGAGAGAAGGCATGACCTCAGAAACTGGTTAGGAAAGCAAACAGGTAAAACTTAACTTTATTTTTTTAGAACAGCCAGGTTCTAATCAATAGGTCAGGTATTGCTAAATGAGACCATTGATGTGAATCAGTGAATCCCAGAGAAGCCATTTATTATATAGGGCCTGAACACAGGATGCAGACAAGGAGTCAGTCCTTGTTGACACTAAGCCAGATCACCTTCTCTGGAAGCTTTCTTTGATCTGGTACTAGCAGAATAATCTAAGCTCAACTTCTCTTTCTTGTGTCCACAGACAATTAAGGAACATTTACTCGTGTCAATCCAAGAGGAAGGGGTTCAAGCCTCCATAATTTCCTTCTTGTGTTTATCCTGACTTCTTGCCACTGTTCTTCCCTTTGTCATATTGGCAGGAAGGAAAATCTTTAAGTTCTCTGCATGAGCGGACATCCTTTGGAAATGAGATCATGGTCTCTTTCAACCCCCACCTCTCTGAATGATTCCCTGAGGGGCTTCCTCCTCATTCATGGTGGGGGAAATGTGTATTCCATTCAGGTTTCTGTATCATCTTCCAGGCCAGTAAGTCCCCCCAGGATTTTTGTCTTCTGTCCGCTAAGATTTATAGGTCAGGTGGGGCAGTGGGGCAAGGATTAGGAGGGTTCGGAGGACCCGTATTAATGACTTGGGGGTATTGGGACACATTTGGAGGTTTGACACAGGCTTTGACCCTCAGTATAGCATATTCATATTGAAACATGAAATGTTGTATGTTTCTTTTGTCAATTTTGGGTCCTAGGTGCTAATTCAAAAGCAGCAGGAAATGTCCCACTCTTTTTCTTGCTATGCTGTCTTAACTTCCTGTGGTTGGTTTGAATGTGGTTGTTTTTATTTAGAACTAAGCTTCCAGGTCTCCACATAGAGGCAAAGAGGACACTGGCTGAAGCATGGCAATTGGTGCAGACCATGTAATTTATTGTCAAAAGCATGCCTTTTGAGGGTGAAAGGGATTAACTAAGCTAAACGGGATTCTAGGACAAAACAGGTCGTCAGGGATTGTGCCTGGAAAATCAGGATATCTGGTCAGGTTAGCTACTGACCTCTGGGATGGATTGGAGAGGGTTTATATGGTAGTGCTAGTATGAGGTTAAGGGCTAAGAAGTGTGTCATGATCTCCAGAAGGAGGCAGACCATGTAGGGGTTTATGACTGGTGAAGGTCATGCTCTTTGGGGTATCTTCCCAGTTTCCACTGGAGGTTAATACTATGGAGGAAAAATTTTGAAATTATAGAAGATGTTGATTGCCCTGTAAACTCATTTCCACAAGCTCTTTAGATTATAAACATGGATTGTGCATGTACCCTGTCCTAAAAAACTGATGATCAAGTGTTGGAGGAGAATGTGCACAGATAGCTAGAGGGCAGCATGAGAGGGGGAAAGTGTCTTAACAGAAGGAACAAGGCAGGGCTTCCAGCATTATTTCTTTCCCAGATGTGGCAAAAGGCAAGCTCTTTTGAAAGGGCTTCTTTCAGAGTTTCTTATAATAATGTGGTTATTTCTTTTATGTTAACCAAAGTCATAGCATAGGAAGTAAGCACAGAATGACGTTTCACACGCTGTTAATACGAAGTTGTATTTTGAATCTCATTGTGTTTAAATAAGAATCAGTGATCTTATTTGGAATCACTTTTATATGCTTTAATATTAAATTTGGATAATGCATAAAGACTATCCCCAGGGAAAGAAATGAGTAGAAAGAGACACAATGCAACATTATTTAAGCAACGTGTGAAAAAGTCATTTTCTTATCATTTGTTAGTTTTTTAAAACCTTTATTTTGAACTCCAGTAGAAATTTCAAAGACATTAAGACATTTATCCTATAGTAAATTGATATAATTTAAAGGTGTTTCCAAGCCAATAAGAAAATAAACAATAATAATTCACAGAAAGTTCAATAGAAAATTTGCAAGAAACTTGAACTAGTTTTCTTCATTGGTTAATGTTGAAGAGCATTTTGGGCCACAGTGAAGGATTAATTTCTAAATAGAATATTGGTTATATGAACAGGACAAGCAGAAACTATACTGAAACATTTGGAAATAAGGAGTTTTTGATTTTGATGGAAAGAGGACAAAAGCCTGGAAACCAACAGTTGCAATGAAAAACTAGTCAGTAATGTCATTGTCAAATACACAGAAGAAATGAATTTGTATCATAATAAATATGAGGGTCTAGAGCGGTGGCTTGGCATGCACTTGCCTGGCGTTAACAGGGATGTGCATTTGAACCCCAGCACCACATACACGAGCAACGAGGTCCACATGAAAAACTAAATAAAATTGATTCTTTCTCTCTCTCTCTCTCTCACTGTCCCTCTCTATCTTTAAAAAAGAAATATAATTGAACAATAATGTTTGATGCATACCTACCAGTTTATTCTATTTATGTATATTAATAGTTTTTATTTTATCCCTTTATATTAGAAAATGAAGGTTCCATTTGCAGAGTACGATATAAATATTTTTTATGAGCAATAATTTGTATATACAACCTATTCATTTCTTTTTATTCAGGTAGGCAGTGGATATGCTACTTGCTAGTCTAGTTTCTTCCTATAGGAAGCTAAACATCATAGCATTAGATGCTACCTTTCTATCATCCACTTTTCAAGACACAAATTTGCCTGTCATCATTGAAAACATTTTGTTTTGCAAAGTCTTTTACAACATTGTTGTCATTTGATTATTTAAAATATCCGTAGACTAAGTGAACTTATCTCTTTCTTCTAAAAGGAAACTGAAGCAAAGAGAAGTTAAGGCACTGTTTCAGGACATCCAGTCAGGAAGGAGAGGAGCAAGGACTGGAAGGGTCCCCTGTGGCTCTTAGGCTCTAAAATAGCCCCAATCCATCACGTTGTCTCCACCTGATCTATGAAGGCCAGGAAGAGGCATTCTTGAAGAAATTCTTGTAATAAAAGTAAAATTCCATGTCCACATATCATCAGTAGCTTGTGGATTGTATTTTTATATAAAACCAGAGCATCTAATCTTTCCAATAATCCTGCAAGTAGGGATGAAAAATGTTCTTTTATAGATAAGGAAAGCAATTTGTCCAAATCGGCACAAAGAAATAGTGATTTAAAAAAAAAACAGGACACTTGAATTCCATGTTTCTGATTCCTGGATCATTTCAGATATCACTTACTACAAAAGAACTGTCCCTTTGTTTCTATATTGGATCTCAGCTTCCTCTTAGGAGAGGAAGATTCTTTAAAATTGCCTATAATAAAAATGTACTGATGCTGTCATATTTATACTCATTCCATAAATGCTGTTTTTCTCAAAACTTTATCTTATCTTTCTGAAACAGTACACTCTCTTTCTAAAAATCTAATGGTTTCTAGAAAAGTTCCTACTTCTAAAGAAACATAGTAAGATAATGAAACTGCTCACCAAATTGGTGAACAAACTCCTTCTGTATAGAAATGGAGGTTAGTGAGTGCACATGTTGAGTAATTAGGCCTTGGTGACTCAGTAAAACCGATCATCGGAATCCCAGGAATGAAATTATCTCAGTAAACTTCCTTGGATTTATCCACCATTACAGTAATATGCTCAAGAAGCAATTCATACTGTTCTACAGCACTAATTTTGTATTCACATTGAATACCAAGTAATCCTTCTGAAATGACCTTCTTAGGTGAGAAGAAATTTGTAGTTACAAGAACATCATTAGCAATTTTCTCTGTAAGATAATTAAGGTTTGCATGTATTGAAGTTAACTGCAATTTTTTAAAACATCTGTCTTGCTTCAGGGGCAAAGAGAAGAACTTAATTTCTTATTTTTGTATGGCTTTGCAAACATTGTAGAGCACAGACCAATGGATTTCTTGAATGGAAAGGGAAATAATTCCAATAAGCATAAGATACCAAGATGGGGTGAGAATTGCTAAAATGGCCCTGCCTTGAGTATTAACATCTTTCTCTGGCTTTGCTTCATCCATCTTTAAGCCATAATGAACTTATCCCAATTCTGGAGTAAAAATAAACTTGTGATATTCCTGACCTTTCCACCAAGTAGAACCTCATTTTTTGCTGTTCACACCCTTCAAAACTCCAGTGTGATGACTGGGGTGTATCTCAGGGATGGAGTGCTTGCTGAGCATGCTAAGGCCCTGGGTTCAATCTTGGCACTGAAAGGAAAAATTCATGTGTTCACTAATCAAAAAAGAGATTGATAATCTCAGGAAACTCTGTAGTCCAAAAAGTCCCCCACAAACATAACAGTTAAACAACAGAGAAAGCCCTTTGAAAAGCTGATGTCTCAATTCGAAGAATCAAGAAGTGCAAAGGGACCAAATAACAAATTGTCATTTTTCAAAGTATTTATGTGCATAGTGAAACATTTCTGCACAGAGTGTAGAACCAGGGTGTGGAAATGTTTCTGCTACACATTTAGAGTCTATATACAATTCTGGACAATGAACGAGGAATTCTTATCTGCTTTAAGGGTAGAAAGCAAAACTCCTATGCACTAAATAAGGTTTCATACTGACCTGTTGAAAATTTTGAATTTTGCATATTGAGATTTTTTTAATCTTTGACTTCTTTTATTGTATCCGAATATTCTCCTTGGAATGTATAAATTTGGATTGTCTCTACTTTAAAAGGCCATTTCTACAAACTCTAAAAAAATAATAAAAAGTTACCAACCCCATAAATGTTTATCAGCCTGACAAGTGTAAAAAAGGATGCATTGGAGGCTGTGTGCCTGAAGAAGTACAACATTTTGCCTGTGCGTGTCTCATGTTTCATTTTTATTACAATGACATGGCTTGGCATGGTTTCATTTCAGTCCTATTTCTTTTAGGACTTCCATCTATGCTAATTGTCACAGCTAGTTAGTGTTAGAGCAAAAGTGGGCAAAGCAACAAAAGAAATGCTCTTTCAAAGAGACACCTTTTGACAATATCTTTTACATAATGTGGTCAAAAGGAAAATAATCTACCAAATACTGGTGCTTGGCTTAGAAGATTCACATATTTTGGCATTAAATTGTATATCAAACATTGTATAATGTCAGATCAGACAAGTTTCTATTCTTCAACATCTAATATTATTAGAAAATACCCACATCAGAAGGGCGTACTTACATTTAAAGCAATTTCTACTTCAACAAGAATCTGAACAAGGAATAAAATTTAATAAGTAAGAATTGATGTCATCATTAATAATATTCTCCTGACAAGTTCATGTCCTGAAGAGACCTTTTTGGGATGTGCATTGTTCTCTTTCCTTTACCTTTCATCCTAAGCAGAGGAAAATCTCTATGAATAATGAATTACACTTAGGAAGCTTGCAATTTGCATTATGCTGCTATTATTCTTGACCCTTATCACTGTGCATGCATGAAAATTTCAGTATTTCAAAGTACATTTAGTAGTGCAAGTTAATGAGAAATATCATGGACTTATGGACTGCCAGAACCTGGGAATAAAATGGGCAAAAGCAACAGAGTAGTGGCCCTGGTCCCAGGTACAACTGCTGCTTTCGCAGTTATTACTCCACTTACATCAGCCACTGTATCAGGTACCACCTGTGCACTGGGCATCATAAATGGACCATTTCTTTTAACCCTTGAAGGCTCCATTTTGAAAAGGAGGAAACTGAGCCTCAGTAAGATTAAGTGATTCTCTTCTGCCCACAAAGCTAGTAAAGCAGCAGAAAGCCAAAATATCTCTCTCCAGTTTATCATCTTATACCTATCTCATGCTTACTCAGGTTCAAGAGTGAAATGGGATAAGAAATTTTTCCATAACAATGGCTCTGTTTCTCTGTTTCCTGATATGTTTTTCTTCTGGAACAAATCTGTTAAACAATTCTACTTAAACTGCAATGATACATCTGAGTCACTGTAATGAAAGAATACATAATAGGAAGCAGGTTTTCTTCTTTTAAACACAGGTATTTTAACAGCTGAGTTTTCTAAGAGATTGCTGTACTGGTCTGAAAAAAGAGAATGAGTCATGTAAACCACATTTACTGAAAAAGGTCATTACAAATGGATACACAAAATTCACATGTAATACGTCTATGGTAAACATTTTTGTGTCAGCCTGAAAAGGCTTCTCCCAAAGACAAACCATGCTGAAATGACTTATCCCTGAAGTTTCTCTCAGAAATACCATACGAACCCTGTGGGGAACTCTGTTGCTTACCAGGTTGAATGCAGCTTAGTACAAAGCATGTTTGGACTAGATCTGCATGTGGCAGCTTCAGAGAAGGGTCCTTTCTTTCTTTTTTTTTCTATTACATTTTTTTATTAGATGGATATAGAGATACAATTGAGGGGGAAACATTATCAAACATTCAAGAAAAATTGTATATATACTTAGTTATCCAGGGCTAATGCCATATCATGGATGCCCAGCTTGGGTTCCCCCTGTTACTGTTTCCCTCAGAAGAACTCCTGAGTTAAATGGATATCTTGTGGAGGACAGCCATCTCCTTCTTTTTTTTTTCATTTTTTTAATTTTATTTTTGAACAATCTTGCAAGATTTTAACAAAATAATATAAAATGTGTATATATTCTGGATATTGCAATTATTCCCAGGAGTGCCCCCCCTAATTACCCTCCCTTATCCCCCCCTTCCCCTTCCCTCTATAACTCTAAAAAAAGTATTAGATTGTAAAGCATTACATCTTATCTGGATTTAACTCATGCTACTAGACCAACTTTCTCACTGTCCAGGGTCTAGTCCCCACCTCCACAGATGAGTGGAGACAATCAACCCTTAGATCTCTGGGTTAAGCTGATTTTACTCATCATGATCTCTTCCATA
>PVKS010046944.1:0-13048 GCA_004027875.1 Aplodontia rufa | reverse complement strand
AAAAAAAATCTTTTCTTACATCCTATTCTCAGGCCTATTAAATTGCATATATTTAGCCAAAACATATTAAAATGCAAGATAGCTGAACAATATCTAAAAAACTTAAATATTAGCCCACAGTACTGCACAGACACAAAACACCATAAGAGAGACAAAGGAAAATGTCAGCCATTAGGATGTCTTAGCATGCAATACTTTTCTTGTTACTTGGAAAACAAAATTGCATTCAACTTTTTTTATTGCTTCTGTTTTAATCTGCTGTTTTCTCCAATTATGGAGTTCATCATATATATTTATATATCTACATCTATCTATATCTAGATCTATATAGATCTATAGATATGTATGTATAGTACAGCACCTAGCTCTGTCTTTTCTTATCTTTTCTCTCATCTTCCTTTAAACATGAGAAAATTTTCTGAATTTGCTCTTTTAATGCATACTGGTTTATTTTTTGTGAAGAAATCAATGGGATACTTATTCCCTCCATTGTAAATTTTATGGAGTCATGATTTTTGTTATTTAATATGGCTCATAGATTGGATCTTTCTGAATCTTATTCCATCTATGACTTATTATAGATTTGATTTCCACTTTATTCCTGTCTAGCTTACTAAATGGGACTATTTACTCTGAATTTTGCATTTCTTTTCCTCCTTTACTGAACTTAAAAATAATTCCTGTTATTCCTAGTCTGTTTATTTTCAAAGGTAGTATGTTTGTGACTAAGATGAATTCAACTAAATTTTTAATTACCTGTTCTAATTTTTAAATTCTTTACATAAGAAAAATCGACATTTTCTGAATTGTGCCAACTTAGAAGTTTTACTTGCTTGAAAGAAGTAAAAAGTAAGTTGAATTTGATGAGGTTATATAGTTAAATATTTCACTGTCAAAGCAACGATTTCTACTGTTTTTGTCAATGTTCTGTTTGTGTGGCAAACATTAACTGGGATGTAACTTTACCTTTCCTAGTTTTCTAAATACTCACTTTCTGTGGCTCCCATTCACTTCAAATATTCTCTGTGTCAGCAGTGGGCTGAGTAGGAGCAGAATACCTGATGTGTTTTCTTATCATATTGTACAAGATTGCACTTAGCTCAGCAATTGTCTCATGACCTCCCTACTGATCGTCCTCGTTGCACTTGACAGTGTGTGGTAGTCTGAGCTGCTAGGGAACAAGCCAGGCAGGTAACTGGGTAGAATTCCAATTTTTTGTATATATATACAAAATTTTAAATCAACTACGGGACGAGTCAGTGCTAGCTGCAATACATTTATTACTAACTTTCACATGGAAGTCAAATTTAACAAGAGCCTCATTTCCCTCTGCTACTAGCAGACTTTCCATTAGGGTTGTGCTCTTTCTCCTTTCCTTATAGTGACCAGGACAATGCTTGAATGAAAGCGAGCACTGCAGCCTAACTTCCAACTGCTTCAACTATGGGCTTCCTGGAGTAATTAATCCGTGAGTAGACTTAGTAGGTAGTGCTTCAACAAAATCTTAAGAAGCCCAGATTCTATATCCAGGCTATATGGTAGATTCCAGAAGGGTTTTGCTTTTTCGAACGCTGGTGTCCTAGAATATCTACAGATTTGCTACTTATAAAAGAAAAATCCCAAGTGATTCTACAATGTAACCAAGAATTACTACTATGAACCTGTGTTTATATTATTACTCTTCAATTAACAGGCTGTATGACCAAGCAGTATAACGTGCATTATCTGCTGAAAGGGAGAAATTAAAAGTGTAATTTCTTGTTAAGGGTGATAAATCATTTAGTAAACCTAAACATGTCTCCATGTCTGGGGAGTTTGGACTACAAGACATGGAAGGTCACTTCTACTCTCCTTGAAAAATATCTATTTGCCTGAGATCAGTTAATAATAATTATTTGATTCAGAGGATGTATCGTGTTGTTATTAATATAAAAGTCATCATCCTTACATTCCAAAAAGGAAATTGCTTTCAAATTATTAAAATATATCAATCATATGGAGGCAGACCTTTAACTATTTAAAAAGTGGCATTTGTGAAATTTTGAAGAGTAAAAGATATTTTTCAAAAAAGAATAAGGAATATAGTTCCTGTCAAGGATTGTAGAGTCTACTTTCTCAAGTAGATTTTGATAATTGCTATGATAACGGGAAGTAGAGGACAGAGTATACCTAAGATTTAATGCCCTGTGTATGTGGTTGGGGAAAAAAGAAAGTATGTGAGATTCATGGACAGAGTCTTAGAATAAATAATGTAGTATTGACAACACTAAATAAATATTAAAGATATGGAATCAAGCACAACTCAAAAACTTTTAATTCCATAATCCTGGTTAGACTTTCCAACCTCCTTGAGTCTCCTTTCTTTAGATTCAAGCCTGGAACTATAATAATTGGTATGGGTAATGTGAGAAACATAGTCATGAATATTAAATTAAATTGGAAATTAGGAAGAATTATATAAATATAATAACAGCAATGTTACTTTTGGCTTCATATTTTCTTTTTTTTTAAGTGAGAAGGACAGTTAGGGAGAGAGGAGAGAGAGAGAGAGAGAGGGAGGGAGAGAACCATTTTTTATTGAGTTTTTCACATGGCTTTCATTGCTCCTACACTTAGCTGTATACCTGGGTGCTACAGTTTAAATCCATGTACTTGCATATTCCAGGCAAGTGCCATAACCACCAAGCCACCATTCCAGCCCCTCATATTTTCTTTTAATGTCGTATCAAAAAATATGTCCATAGAACAAAATATAGAAAATTTGGCAATCCATTATAAAAGAGTTTTCAATAAAGACGAGTCACCTAATTGGCTTTGACGTTTTAATGCTATTAAATTAACTTTTTTGATCATTAAAAAAGTGATATTCATTATCCCACATATTTTCACAGAGGTAAAAATATATTGTTTCTTCCATCCCCAGGAAGAAAGGAGACTAGGGTGGGAGGAGAATATTACCGTCTCTTCAATTTCATTCATTTGTTCCTCTGAGGAAGAACTCTGAACTAAAGTGATTAAAAAGCTAGGAAGAAGTTGTTAAAACACTGCTTTCTGAGTTTTCCATGATTTATCTCTTGTTTTTTACCTCTTCTCCCTCCTGTGCTACCAAGTCTCACAATAGCCTTAGGCTAGAAACTGAGTTTGCATTGCACTGTGCCCTGGGTTTCAGAAGTGTAAATTTGCGTGATTGTCATTGCCTCCACAATTATCAAACACAAGCAACAACCAGAGTACAGTACTTACTTCGGGCATAAATCCTCTGGCAATAAACAGCATCAGTTGTGAATGATTGACAATGACATTCTTTTCTTTCCTCCTGTTCGTAAGCTGTGGCTGTTGGCTTCTGATCAGTTCACCTTTACGTGTATTTTCTTTCTGAAACTGGGCTAAATAGCTGCAATGTGTGACTTGCTATTCTCACGCCCGCGGTCAAGTAGAAATAATCCTACCCCAACCACACAGGTACCTGTAAACTTCTGTTAGGTCATGGAAAGCATCACAAGACCCTGAGTCCATGGAGCACAGCAGGTCCTGAGGCTCAGATAAACACTGCTCCTTTTTAATGCCTGTGCAACATATCATAGTGGTGACCAGTAAGGCATTATTTCCAGAACAGAATCATTTGGGGGGAATCCAATTTTATCCTGGCCATTTGGCATTGGCTTAAAAATAAATTTAAAATCTAATCAGGCATCTGAGTGAAACCATCTGATAATAACTAGTAATAGAATTTTCAACCTCATCATTTATTGACTAATAAAACTAATATATGTTTATTGTGTACAACATGTTGTTTGGAAATTTATATACATTGTGGAGTGACGAAATATAATTAATTAACATGTTTTATATTACATACTTATCTTTTTGTGGTGAAAGCAATCTACTCTCTAGCTATTTTTTAAGAATACAATATATTGTGACCTACTGCCATCACTATGTTGGATAACATATTTTTGGAAGTTATTCCTCCTAACTGAAATGTTGTATCCATAGACCAACACCACCCTAAACCTCACCTTCTACACGCATGATGAAACCATTCTACTCTCTGCTTCTAGAAGTTCAACATTTTTAAATTCCGTTTATAACAGAGTATGAGTTTTCGCCACTCTGTATCTGGCTTATTTCACCTAACATAACATCATATCAGTTCATCCACATTGTTACGAATGACAAACTCCCCTTGTTTTTCAAAGCTGAATAATATTCCATGGTGCATATATGCCATATTTTCCACATTTATCTAGTGAGGACAACTAAATTGATTCCATACTTTGACTGTTGAGACTAATGCTGCAATAAACATAGGAGTTCAGATATCTCTTTGCCATTCGACTTTCAATTCCTCTGGATATATTTCTAGAAATGGAGATTGCAGAATCTCACTGGTAGTTATATTTTTAATTTTTTGAGGAAAGTCTATACTGTGTTCCATAATGACTAGAACTATTTAGAGTCCCACTAATAGTGTAGAGAAGTTATATTTTCTCCACATCCTTACTAACACATTTTATCTTTGGTCTCTGACAGTAGTCATTCATGTCACTGTGAGGTTAGGGTTGTGGTCCTGATTTGCATTTCCTTGATATTGCTGTGAACATTTGTCTTCACATCCGTCGGCCATTTATATGTCTGGGTATGGAGTTTTGGAATTGTCTTTTGTTTGTGCACTTTCTCCTGTACTTTGCTTCCTGGCTTAGTAAGCACCAGGCTCTTCTGCATTTCTTTGTTCTCCGATGTGGTAAACAGACATGGAGTCTTCTTTTTGCTCAGAAGCAAGAGGAAGATTGAAATTTAGCTTTTGCTAATCTTTGCTCTGATAAACATTCCCTTTGAAGAGGGGCACATACTCTGTCTCTATATTTCCTGGTAAGTCCATCTCTGGCTTTCTCTCTTTTTGGCAAGCTGTGAAGTAGCCTATGACCCCAAGGCCATGGGCTATTGAACATGCTCTGACTCAGTTTCCCTGGATGATCCTCCTCCAAGGTCTAGAGCAGAGTTTTCCAATAAAATGTAATGTGAGCCACAAATGTAGTTCAAAATGTCCCAGGAGCCACATTAAAAATTATTAGGTGAAATTAATCTGTTTTAATTAACTTAATATGTTCAAAGTGTTGTTTAAATATGCAATCAATATAAGATTTTCAAAGATGTATCCCATTTTCTTGTTCCTTTTGTATTAGATCTTTGTGATTTGAGGTGCATCTTATACTTGCAGCACATATCAATTCAGACAGGCTGCGTTTCGTGTGTTCATGAGACCCACATGAGTAGTGGAAACCTATTGATGGTGAGGTCTAAACCTTTGGTTTTGTTTCCATTGGAAATTAGAAGAAATTGTAATTTCTTGCATGATGTTCTTAGCCAAAGCAGCCTTGAGGGGCAAATGACAAAGTAATATATGAGAAGAAATATATGGTGCTCATAAAGAATGAGCTTATGTCTATTAGCATATTCATCTGTTCTCACTTGGTTCTTTGCACCAGTTATTAAAATGAAGAACATTGACTTATGTTTTGTTTGGATGAGAAATGCTCCGCCTTAGGCTAGGGGACCCGTGGTCTCCTGCAAGGTCAGAATAACATGATTTTTAACTTCTAGTCTTATAAATTTCAATAGTCTGTAAATAGAAAAGTTAATTACTCATAAGTAAATCCTGTGTCAGTTTTAAGAGCATAAAGAATAGTCATGACAATTTGACAGAAAACTCAACATTTATTTCAACTCAGGCAGAAATGCAGTTTTCATAATTGTGTTTCTTTTCACTTTAGTAACCAAATATCGTTCATTCATTCATATTCTAGCTAAAGTACAAACTGCAGTTAAAGGTGGTATGTATGCGTAGTGCAATAATAAGACATTTTAAATTCTAATAACAGTGTTTACATATCATTGACCTTTAAGTTGATATATTTGATATTGCTCAATAAAGATAATTACTTTTCAGTTGTACTGTAATGTCATAGTGTTTGACCATTCACAAAAATAGAGAACTTTGACAACTAATAAAATATCAAAAACAAAATCCAATTAATGATTTCCAAGGAGTCATAATAATTACCATAACAAGGAGATATCTCACTTGCTTAATCATTATATAGAAATTCTAGCAGCAATTTCAACTATCCTAAAAACTGTCAAATGTAGATGAAAAAAAGAAAGGTACTTGAAATGTACATGTATGTTGTTAACTCTCTTTATAAACACATCTAAATTGTGTGTGTGTGTGTGTGTGTGTGTGTGTGTGTGTGTGTGAATGTTGTCAGTGATCAAACTCGGGGTTTTTCGAATACTAGGTATGAGCTCCATCACTGAGCTTCATTCCAAGCCCTCATCTAAGCTTTTTATAGGTCTCATTTTATATGCCATTACAAAAGAAGAACCCAGCGTACATTCTCAGTCAATGAAGTTTCTGATTTCTACTACTGACCACAGATTACATGGGCATGTGATGCTCTCATTTGGATTTTCCCTACCAGTAATCCAACTTAGAAATATTTGCAATGGAATATGAAGTAATTATTAAGAATAAAGACCCTGGGGGCATAGGTCAGTGGTAGAGCTTTTGTTTTGCATGTATGAGGCCCTGGGTTTGATACCCAGTATGAAAAAATAATTCTTGTAGCCAAGAATACCTGAATTTGAATCCTAGCTCTAGTACTTCCTAAGATCTTGGATAATCTTTTAAAATCTCTGTGCCTTGATTTGCTTATTTGTAAAGAAAAAATAAAATTTAATCAATAGAGTTGAATAAGGTTTAAAGTAATTAATAGATATAAACATAAATAAGAATGCTCTCAAGATATAGAAAATGCTTGATAAACTTTTGGTAATGGTATTTTATTAAGATTATTATTAATTCCCTTATTTGTAAATTTGCATACATATTATTTGAATTCCACTTGAATTAAGAAAGCAGAATTCTGTGATTCATTTTTTTAAAATATTGCCACCTTACTTTTCAAACTTAGAATCCTTTCCTTCAATAACTAACAAAAATTTTGTGAAAAATTGTTATTATTTAAAAAGATAAGTTAAAATACATGCTACCTATCCATTCCATGGTAATAGGAGTTGCTTGGTAACAATCACCTATTATTATTGTTATTTCACTATTAATTACTCACCTATCTAGATATTCTAATCTATAGTCCTTGAACACTTAGCAGTTCATAAAGTTATAAATTTATTCTGGCCTCACTTTGTCTTTATTGTGATCAATATAAATAAGCACACTTCATCAATTCATGCATTTTACAAATAATATTTATTTAATATTCACCATCAATTTGTGTTCTGTGCTTAGTACCAGGATTAAAAGCAAATCCTCCATTACTTAGTGGCTCGCAGTAAATCAACATTCTCCCAAATGGGCGTTGACATTGAGTTGTTGCCAAAAATTGTACATTTCTATTTACTTTATCTCATTTAAATTTTCTCACATACATACATGAGAAAGTTAAGTCTGATTCCTGACACAAAATTTCCCTATTTCATTCCTCCTTCCTTTATTTCCTTCTCTTTTGTCTATTCCTTTGTTATTTTCCTTATTTTGTGTTAGCTTCCACATGTCAAAGAGAACATTCGTACTTTACTTTTTGGAGACTGGCTTATTTCACTCAGCATGATACGCTCTAGTTCCATCCATTTGCCATCAAATGACATAATTTCATCCTTCCTTTTGGATGAGGACTACTCCATTGTGTACGTTCCACATTTTCTTTACCCATTTGTCAGTTGTACTTGTCATAGTGAGTGCCATCAGCATGTGCATCAATGAGTCACTAAATTTTTAAAAATATACTAGTAAATAACAGAAATACCAGTAGATTAGAGGGAAGAGAATGGGATGCTGATGGGGATACTGGGGACTGAATGAGAATAAGCTATATAGCATACTTTTATAAAAATGTCAGTGTTTATTCTATTGTTAAGAATCTCTAACAAGAACAGGGCCAGTTGGGGAGGAAAGGAGAGGAAGGGGAAATACTGGGAAGTGAGTTGTAACAAGGCACACTCCAAGCTTTTATAACTATGTCAATGTACATCCAATTTCACATATGTAAGAATGAAAGTTTGTTCTGTGCATATTTTATATATTGCAAACATTTACAGCCATATGTAAATATATTTCAGAAATAAAAAGTATATTAGAAAATTTTAAAGATTAAACCATAGGGGAAAATTATGTCACTATTTAGAGATTATAATATAAGCAAGTCTAATAAAGTAGAATAAATATAATTATAACAGCCTATAAGATAGGAATAGATAGAGAAGGAGACAATTCTCTTAAACCCAAACGTTTAGAGAAAGTTATATTTTGGTAATAATACTTGTTGTTTTCTGTGTTTTATTAAGAGAGAGGGACAATGAAAGAGAGAGAAAGAATCAATTTTATTTAGTTTTTCACGTGACTCTCATTGCTCTGACACTTAGTTGTGTATGTGGCGCTGGGAGTTGAACCCCATCCTAGCACATGTCAGGCAAGCACAGAAACTGCTGAGCCACCACTCCAACCCCAATACTTATTAATTTAAGAAAAATGAGTGGTTAATTACCCAACTACAGGTCAGAAAATTGGAAAGGATGAGTGAGAACTGCAGGTATTTAAGGCTGATTCTTCAACATGAGAAAGGCATGGAATCATGAACAAAAATGGTTGCAGGGTCTGGCTAATACGAGGAGCTGCAGGGACCAGGCACTCTCATCGAGATCTCCGCATGCTATGCTTAGGAATTAAGGTTTCACTGTGAACCAAAAGTTGACCAGAATTTAAATGAAGGAGTGTGATGGTCAGTTTTAGTTTTAGAAAGACATTTAACATGAATCTAGTTAGTATACTATGCATTTTGTATGCGTTATATCACCATTTACCCTTCATGTCCTAAGAAGTATAGGTCTATAAATAAGTCTTACCCAGGACATGCAAGTAATAAATGGTAATGAAAGGATCAATTACAGGTGTATTGGTCATAGAATGCACCCTACTTTGTGTTAGCAGGGATAAGACTGGAGATGGTTAACATGCAGTTATTAGCACACCAACAAGGGATGATGGGAGTTCAATTAGCTGAGCTGAACCAGTAGTGGACGTTGAGATCAGGGGTTATTAAGTTCACAAGTCTCCAATGTGCAGAGGTAGAATTAAGATGGCCCATGGTTATATCGACAGCATGCCACACAATTATCGGACACATTGACAATAATGGCATTCAATATCCCCTCATTAAAAAATGAGGTACATCTCCATGAAAATGTCTATTTTTTGATAAACAAGTAAGATTTTTATCATATCATTGTAGTTCTTTAACAGGTTTAACTGTTTCAAATAATAAGAAGTTATAGGTGATTAAATTACTTAAGTTAATTTTTCGTTTGAATTTTTTTCTCTTTTGTGTGTAAAAAATTTATTCTTTATGATAATTCAGTTTTACATCATTTACTAAAAGTTGTGTCAATTTTTGGAAAGAAATATGCTATATGACATAAATGGAACAACACCATTGTTCAAAATGTGATGTCCTACAATTTTTAAAAGCATGTGAATTTGTCTCTTTGAATTGGGATACTTAAATCATTTAAAAAGGGAAAAGAAATTGAAAAAGTTAAAATATTTTTTAACTTTATGAATAGCTCCAAATTACAAACAAAATCAATCACCAGAACCCTTCAGTAGATTCTTCACACCTTGACCTCTGTATTTTTAGCGGAAGATTAATAACATGTGTCTTAGCTACCACACTGGGACCCCAGGCACTTGGGAGAGTTTTGCCAGTTTTTAAGGAGAAATGCTCTGAGCTTTTATTGAATGCCAATAAATTGTATGCTGCTTTGCTTCTAAAACATATTAATAAATGTATTTAAATGGAAGGAGTAAAAGAGGAAAGAAGAAAAAACAGGAAGAAGGAAAGAAAAATTCTTAATGGATAGGTAAATAATGATCCAATTATTATAAAGAAAGGTCTGATTTAATCAAATATTAGCATAAGTACCCCAAACACTTTTCTGTACTGTCAAAAAATAGTTGGCAGAATTTTGGCTTATAACCATAGCTGTGGAAAGAAATTAGCATGTAATTAACAATTATGGAAGACTAAATGATTGTGAAATTTCTTAAATTTAAGCAAGATTTCTTAGGGTCTGCATACTTGCTGCTAACTAAAACTCCATCACATTTCATGAACAAAGAGAAAGGAAATACATGGCAATGACCTGTGAAGGCCAAATATTAACATCTCAGTTGCCACACTAACGAAGTTAGAAGAATGAAGTTCAATCAAAAGACCCCAATTGCCACACTAACAAAGTTACAAGAATGAAGTTCCAGCAAAAGGGCTAGAAAGAGAACACATTGGTAGTATTGATAGTATGTTATTCTTTTTTTTTTTTTAACTGAGGATTGAACCCAGGGGCACTTAACAAGTGAGCAACATCCCCAGTCCAATTTTGGAGACAGGGTCTTGCTAAATTACTTAGGGCCTTGCTAAATTGCTGAGGCTGACCTCAAACTTGCAGTCCTCCTATCTCAGCCTCCCAAGTCACCACAATTACAGCCATGTACCACCGTGCCTGGCTAGTATGTTACTTTTATAATAATTTTCATACATGTAGAAACTCTAAAAGATGAATTTAAGTTTTCAGTGGCTATAGAAAATTCAGAATCCCTGAACATTTCTATCCATGGAACAGGACACAGACCACAGATGATGGGATTTCTCCATGTTTGCAAATTGGCCCATGCAATCTAGTAAAGATTACAGAGGTGAGAAGTTTTAGAGATAAATTGGTGAGATGAAGTTCATGTGAATTTACTTCCCTAATAAATCGTAGGGCAGGTCAAATTTGACAACCCAAGTTTAATTTTATTTTTACTTAGAGAAAAATTTATAATTATAGTAGTCTGCTTTATCTTTGTGTTTGATTTGGTTCTCACTGAAATCATTATGTAATCAATTAATTTTACCAATAATTTTGATTATTTTATTCACATTCTGAAAGTCAGAATTTATGAAATGCTTTGAAATTCTTATAGTGAATACATTTTATTGAAAGAGAAAGATATAATTAATTTTATTTATTTATTCCTCTTTTCACATTTTCTGACACTTAGTTGTGCATGTAGAGCTGGGGTTCAAACCCAGGCCCTCACGCATCCCAGGCTAGCACTCCACCTCTGAGCCACCTCTCAGGCTCCAGTTTATAGGTTTTTAATAATTTTAAGAATGGAACTTTCGGAAATACTCGTTACTGAAGGATGAATTCCTGGCTCGTTTCAGGCATGGGGAACGGTTTAGATTTCTATGGAGATTCAGGAAGGAAAAACCTTCCTAAAGAGATTTCACTTTTACCTTCTAACATGTTTGCAGAGGTTCTGTCAGGAAATTCATCCTCAACCCACACACACACACTTAGGAATTTTTTCCCATCCAGAGAAAATAACTAGTGGAATATCACATTTGTGTCCTCTTCCCAGAAGAAAAGGACCTTAGAAATCACCCATTTGACATTTTTTTTTGTAATAAGAACAAGTATTGTGGACTCAAATGCAGAAAGGAAGTGATGACTGGGGACTCCTGATTCTGTCAAACACCACTGGTCTTGTCCTTTGTGTCATTCGGTTGAAGTGCATAAAAGTAAACCAGTATCACAAGGCAGCTGATGACAGAAAGACAGGTAAATGAGCAAGTGTGGGGAGGTCATGAGTGACCCTAGGAGGTGTACAGAGGAAGAAGGAGCTTCTGTGGGACCATGGAGAAGGTTCAGATGGGAAGTTCACTGAAGGAGCTGGAGTCAAAAGGAGTTTACACAGCAGAAGTCCCCTTTGTCACAGAGGGCAGCAGGGGCCAATCTCTACTCGTGTCTCCCTAGATATACTGGAGCAACAGTCATAGAATCCCTCTCAGTCAGACATTCCCATTAACTGCTTATGTTTCTATGCAAGAAAGAAGTTTCCAAGGGACTTCACAGGCAATTTCAGCCCCCTAAGACGCTGTTGATATTTTATCCCTAAGAAAAGCCATGCTCAAGCAGTTCACCCAATTTATCCAGTTACATCGTCATTTGTCCACAAATATGGAATTGCGTGCAGGTCTACGACTCCAAGCCCTGTGTTTTTCAATCACCTCACAGCTAACTTATCCAGCCTGAGACTGAGTCCACACAGCCAATAGAATAGACTAAAAGAAAGCACAAAGTTATTTTGGAAAGATTGTTACCTCTTTTTGACAATGAAATGATTGATTGTAACTTTAATTTGGATTTAACTTTAAAATTTTATTGTCCAACTATCTCATAAATCAGTTTCCTACATGGCTACTTATGGGTTCTCAGGCTTTTCTTCTTGGCAGAAAGCGCAGAGATTACTGTTACGGGGATATCTACAATGTCCCACTTATACTAGATGGCTCCTATTTGCACCATCTAACTCTTTTTTTTTTCTTTTTTAAAAAGAGTAATGGAAAGAATGAGAGACAGAGAAAAAGAGAGGATCAATTTTATTCATATTTTTCCTTTGGATTTGTTTCTTTAACACTTAGTTTTGTATGTGATGCCAGGGTTCAAATCTGGCTCCTTGCCCATTCCTGGCAAGGACTCTAACTTCTGAGCCACCACTCCTGCCCTACCATCTAACTCTTAACAAGTCAAGGGTAACAGAAGAATATGAAAGTATTTCACTAAGTTGAAAAACAAGCAAACACAAGGAACCAAAACCAAAACATATAATGTTGTAAGTTCATGTTAGCAAAGGCCATGAAGTGATGTTTTTATTTTTTCAGTGGAATCAAGCCCACCTCCAATTCCACCTCCATTTCTTTCTTTCTTTTTTTTTTTTTTTTTTTTTTGGTGGTACAGTGTGGGTGGGACTTCAACCATCCCCAGGAGTGGGGTGTAGGTTCTTCTTTTATCACTGTGTGCTTGGAAGCTGGTAGAGCTTTTGTAGATCTCCTTTATGATCTGATGGGCTTCCTATTCCATCCTGTTTTGTTTCATCACTTTCACAAACTTATTATCCACTAACCGCACCGTAATAAATTTTTTTCTA
>PVKS010046943.1:0-13050 GCA_004027875.1 Aplodontia rufa | reverse complement strand
CTGTCCATTAAACCGACAGCCCCAGGAAGGAATGAGAGGGAGAGAAAGGAGCGGAGGAGAGCTGGGAACCAACCCAACCACAGGCCAGCTCTGTCCCTGCAGGAGGCACTGGGCCTGGCTTAGAGAGAGAGGCCAGGGTGGAAGCAAGCAGCATGGGCCCCTGCCCTCTGGTTTCTGAGGCAGAGTGTAAGCAGGCCGATCGCAAACTAGCATTAACCTGGACACCCGGAATAGAGAAGGGTCTAGTGACAGATATCAGGAGGATATCTGACCAAGGAGGAGCTGGGAGACATACCCTCTGCTCAAAGTTCAAAGGCCTGTCACACCCCGGCAGCTTCTCTGCTCTCCCCCACCACCCACATGATCTTGGTCTGCTTTGAACCCTTTGGGCAAGTACCAGACACTAGGCAAGCCATCCTGCAGATGTCTCCTGCCCTGAGACATCTCCTGGGCTGTTGTCGAACATTTAAATAGGTCTATCTTGGGTCTCCAACCCAAAAGTAAGCACCTAGCCAAAAGAAAACTTGTCTGCTCAGGGATGGCCCCAACAGTGCTCATACTAGTTAGTAAACAGCCATTGCCTCTAGCCAGTTGAAGACCATTCTCTCACCTAGCCACTGCCATGGGACTTGCTGTTCTTCAGCAAGTAAACATTAGCACCTGGCCCAGCAAGGGGCCTCAGGACCCTGCTCCATTGCTGTGAACAGTATCCATCCTAAGTGGTCAGTAGATGGCCTTGCTATTTTAGCGAACACTCCTGGGCTGGCAGATGAACAGAGGCCAGGACTGATCATGAGATCCAGTGCATTTAGGGAAGGAAGGGACAGAAAGGCTGAACAGCTTGTAAGGGGGCCAGCTTTTGGTTTTTCATGTTCACCGTGACCTTGGGCTCCTTAGATGAACTCTCTGAGCCTCAGTTTGCACAACTCTCCAGTGGGGACAATATATGCTTTGCCCACCTTCATGGGTGGTTGTGCCCAGTCAAAATCTGTCCGCTATTCCCTTGGTCACTATTCTTTGCTGTGTAGGTTGTTTCCCTCGTAGATAATGAGGCCCTTGAAAACACAAATGTGGTATAAAACATCTTTATATCGAGGAGCATGCTTGGTAAACGTTTGCTGGACCCAGGGATGCAAGAGTAATGAAGGAGAGAATGAAAGAAGGCGCAGGCTCTGAAGGGTATGATGGGAGAGAGGGGTGCAGATGGGAGATGTGCAGGGGAGCAGGGTGATGTCAAATATAGGAGGGATCTTATCCCACTCTTGACCAACCCCTCACGTGCCACCCTACCTGCCCTGGCAATGCCAGATTGTCAGGTGCACCAGGCCAGCATACGTTCTTGGTGGACAACATGCCCCTGATGGTTCCAGGTGGATTCTGGTGTTGCTCAGTATCATGGGTGCAGCCCTGCAGCCTCTGGGAGCTCCAGAAGAAGGGGAAGCATCAGAGGAGAAGACGGAACTAGAAAGGCTAGAGATTAAAGCTAAGGAAGCTCAGGAGCTTTGAGCTCAAACCCTGCCCCCTGCAATCACACTTGTCACTCATTCTGTCCCCTTCAGATCCCAAACGTGGCTCTGCTCTGCTGGCTGCCCCCTCACAAACTCTCCCTTCTCTCTCTTATCCACTGGAAGGACAGGGCTTGGCCTCCAAATCCTGCTGTCTCAGCCCCGCTCTGTGGACCATCCCCTCATGATCTCATCCTCCCAGCTCAGTACCTCGCAACTGAGCACTTACTTCTTTACCATCGCATGATTCTCCATTTGTGTACTGACTGTGAGCGTGATCTTCCATGACATTTGTCCCCCCAGTGACTGCCAGGGTTGCTACTGCTGATCCGTCCAGCAAGGCCACTGTTCCTTTCTTCAGGGCTTCCAGCAAGAAGGAACCTGTCACAAGTAGGGGGTGGGGAGCAGCTTGCTGGGCCACAGCCCTGCCAGAAATCACAGGTGTGTGAGCATGGACGAGAAAGCCAGACTGGCCTGGGCTGTCATTTATTACCTGAGTAATAATAAATAAATAACCTGAGTAACTTGTTGTTTAAGCTCTCTGAACCTCTAATCAGCCCTGCCCCTTTAAAGGGCTGTTTTGAGGGCTTGAAAATGGGGGTGTGAAAGCTCTTTATAAACTAAAATGATACACAAGCACACAGGAGTGTGAGCAGTATAACTAGTGTCATTATCGGGCTCCTTATTGGCTTGGGTACAGCTAACAAAGCAGGAGGGGGGAATGGCCAGATCCTGTGCCAATTCTGAGAATATGTGCTCTTCACCATCTGCAATCTTCTGCAACTTTTGCAGTCCACCCTGCCCCGTGGAGCCCAGCCTGAGCCCCTTTAGGCCTCATGTTGGCACAGCTGGTCTGGCATTCAGCAACCTACTGTTCTCAGCCATTCTCAGCCCTTGTCTACATCTCAGCAACCCAAGCAGAGAGAAAATTTCCCCTGGCAGGGACTGCTTCCCTCATTCCTAGTGTGTCTCCAAAGCACTTAGCATGGTGGGGGAGGCAGATGGTGCAAAGTGTGAAGGTAAAGGGGGGGAGCATGCCGGAGTGGTGGCTCAGTGGTTACAGCGCTTGCCTGGCATGAGTGAAGATGTGGGTTCAAACCCCCCTGCACCACATACACTACGAAGTGTCGGAGCAACAAAAGCCACATGGAAAACTAAATAAAGTTGATTCTCTCTTTCTCACTATCTCTCTCTCTCTCTTTTCCTCTCTCTAGAGAGAAAGGTGGGAAGGAAGGAGAAAGGGACAGAAGGAGGAGAGGAAGGAGAGAGACTACACTGAATTTGGATCCCTGGATCTACCACTCTTACCAGTTTGAGTGTCCTTGACCAAGTTGCTCAACTTCTTAGTACCTCAGTCTCCCCACCTGCTAATGAATCTTCCAGCTCCTTCTGCAAAGAGTTAGTGAAACAGAGACTCATCATATTCAAATAGGTTACTATTCAGGGGGAAAAATAGAAATATGGATTTGATAGCAATAAATTTCCCTGGCTGGCTAAGCCCAGTTCTTAAGTGTCCTGTCCCAGGGCTCGCACATTTCATTGTTCGTTAGGTACTTAAGTCCCCACTCTCATTTTGTGGCGGTGACATTACCGTTGATGGCTCTAATACTCTCATAATTTGAAAGGGGATTTGCATGATAGAACGCAGAGTATTAAAAGAAAAAGAAAAAAGGGAGAGAGAAAAATGGGGGGGCAAGATGGGAGGAGGAGCTGGGAAGGGAAGGGGGCAGCATGCAAGGGAGGGGGCGGATGAGGAACTCAATTCAGCTTTCACTTTAAAAAAGTCACTTTCTTCAAAGTCAAATCATTGTTTTCATTAAAGTATAAAAAAAAAAAAAGGAAGAAAGAAAAAAAGCCTAGGCTGCACATTGGGCTGACTGGGCACTGGTCTTCTCGTTATTGTTCCTAATGGTTATTAATTATTATTATCCGGCTACGCAAGGCTCTGTGGACGTGACGTCCCCAGTGTCCTTGGGGTGGGGGGGGCATCGGGGAGGGGCTGAGTCTGGGTGGGGAGGTGTGCTCCTGGGCCACAGAAGGATGCAGATGCCCACCTTGTGGCACATGGGAGCAGAAGCCAGGTTTCAGGGAGGTGGAGGGGAAAGGGGTCACTTTCCTAGAAAGCAGGCCTCTATCTAAGGAATTTAGGCCTTCAGAGTCACGGTCAACTCTTCCCAGGCTGCCTAGAAATCTCCTCTTCCCAAAGCTAGTGACAGGGACTTAAACAAACCTGCTGGCCCCAAGACAGTTTGGGTCACAAGTGGGCTCACAGGTGCAACTCAGATTCCTTGCTTTCCCCTGAGTTCAGACCTGGGAAGCCTCCCACAGTTTGGTTGGATTCCCAAAAGGGACATCTCTTCCCCTTACCACCGACAATGGGATGGGTGGTCAGTGGGGGTCAGCGAATGCTGTGACCAACTAGCTCTTTGCTCCTGGCTACGGGTGAGGGAGATATCTCAGTGTCCTGGTGACATTTCCTCTTTTGCTTAGCATCTTTCTATGTAGAGCCAGAAATTCTGGAAAATACTGCAGCCCTGAGGTTTGGGGGCTTGGGCGATGCATAGTCCAGCTTTCCTATAGGTGCTGTGACTGTGTTCCATTCAGGACTACTCCCGGGGACTCATGAGTCTCCTCAGACCATAAAGAGTACGTATGACTTGCTCTCCTCAGACAGGTGGCATGAATGTGCCCAAAAGTGCTGCTCTTCAAAGTCCAGCAAGCCACTCCACCCCATTCACCCCTTGTTCTGTCACTTTGTGCCGCGCCCCCTGCCCGCAGAGAGACAGGACAACAGTGCTTCAGTTGCTTCTTTATTTTTCTCTTTCTATTTGAAGTTCTCCAAACACTTTATTTTATCCATCTCTCTAGAGGCAAAGCTTTTACCTCTCCTCTCACTAAAGTCCCTGCTTCTACTGCCAAGGCTTTTCTTCTTCTCTCTACCTCTCCTATTTCCCTGTATGCCCAGTATTAATTTGTTACAAAACTCTCAATAGGGACACAGAACAAACATAATCAATCAGTTGCAACAATAGAGCAGCCAAACAGCTTAGTCATGTAGTCAGGCAGTTTGCTAATTACTCAGGAAGTTGCAAGCCAGCTGGGCCTCTTGCAGAGTTGTTTACTACTAATACTTTTCTCTGGCATCCAGCCAAGGGTCTTGTTGGCTTCAGTCTCCAACAACTTTGTAGTCTTCACCACTCTGGCCCCACCCCCCTACTCCTCTCTTCCCTGCAGAGCCCCAGCAGAATAGGGACAAGGCCAAGCTTAAGCTGTTCCATGTGTCTCTGGTTGATCTCACACCTACATCCTGTCCCAAGCTCTTCCCAATTCCAAGCCACTCCCAGCCAAGTCTCAACTGCCTCCACTTCCCAGGGACTCTCTTCTAGATTAGATTTTTTTGGAGGGGGGTTTAGGGAATTAAGCCCAGGGGTGCTCTACCACTGAGCTACATCCTCATCCTGGTTAATTTTATTTTGAGACAGGGTCTTGCAAAATTGTTTAGGGCCTAGTCAAATTGCTAAGGCTGGTCTCAAATTTACTAACCTCCTGCCTCAGCCTCCTGAGTCTCTGGGATTACAGGCATGTGCTGCAGTGCCCAGCCTGGATTAGAATTTAAAATCAGATAAATTCTGGGATTGTAATAAAAGCTGTCTGCAGAGAGCCTTTCATATTCTTCCTCCCTCTTTCGGGCCTGCTGTTGGATTCTGGCACCCTGAAAGTGCCACCGAGGCCCGTCCTCAGTCCACTGGCCCCCACTTATCCCTCAGCCTTGGAGTCACCCTATCTATGGGCCAGAACCCTCTGCAGTCCCTCCCCACACATCTGCTGCTCCTGCTGTGCTCAGGGCCACCCCACTGGAGGACACCCACTCCTAAGAGGTGGGTCTAGAATTGACTTCCCCAGAGGGAGACATCATTTTTCAGCCTTCTTCAACTGCAGGGGGAAAGAAAACAAAACCTATTGTTCCCTGTTTAAGGGGCTGAAGTTACCACGTGAGTTAGGAAGGAATCAAGGAACAGCAGATGGCAGGGAAGGAATCTAGACCACCACAGGAGAAACTGGTTTATCCTGGATCCTAAAACCTTAATTGCCAACACATTCCTCATTGTCTTTTCCTATAAGGATCCAGGCAGAAGATGGACAAGTGGCAGACTCATTGGATCCTATAAGGATCCAGGCAGAGGATGCACAGGACGTGAAAGGCGGGGCCTCCCCCCGCAGTCAGGAGTGATGGAATGCCACAGACTCAGCTCTGCCAGGATACATAAAAATTTAGACAGAACACTGTTATGAGGGGCAGTTTGAAGCCACAGGGAAACTAACTTGCCCCCACCTTTACCCCATCCTCAAGACCCCCAAGGAGAAGCTGTCTCCAGGAAAGGGGAAGAAAAAAGACAGAGAGACAAAGTGATTCTTAAATATTTTCCTTCTCTGCAGTCACTCAGGGAGGAGGGGGTGAGGGGTGAGAGAGGCTGGCAGGGGGGACAAAGGGTGCTTAATAGGCTCCAGTGACAGCACAGTGTCCACATTGGGAAAAGATTAATGATGAAAATTAATCGCCTGACCTTTCTTTCCAGGAGCTGGAGGTGAGGCAGGCATTAATGCCTCTTATGTTGTAATTAACGTTGGAGGGGAGAAGAGCTGCCTTCAGAATGGATGTGATCATTTAATTAGGCTTAGGCGTGGGTGCCACAACAGGTCCGGAGAAGTCATAATTTAACTATAGCTTTAAATTACACAGGCAGAATGGGGATGGCAGAGTTTGACGGCCCAGAGCCCGCCGCCGATCTCCGGAAAACAATTCAATAAACACTCCAAGTGAGCGAGGGAGCTGGTGATAGACACACAGACATATAGACAGGAGGCTTTGACAGCCAGAGTGGTGGGCAAGCGGAAAGGATACCTGGAAAAGCCCAAAATTAGGAGCCACATGAGGCAGAGAGACATGAGATTCCCCAAGCTGTCTCGGCGCGCATGTTTTCTGGGGCGAGCGGCCAGAGCACCCAACCCCAGCAGGGCGCTGATTGCGTTCCACAGACACATCCCGACCTTGCAGGAGGCGCGCACGCTGGGCTTAGAAGGCAGCGGGCCAAGCCTGTCACTCGGTCCTCGCCCACGGTCTCGGGTCGTCCCTCTCCCCAGTCTGCCCACTAGAGCTCGGCCAAGAGGAGCCTCCCTCCTTTCCTACCCTGGAGAGTCTGGGGGCTCCCGAGTGGCACGCTCCACCTGCGACCTAGCGGATCGGCAAGGCCAGGCGGCGCGTCCTCGGGCGTAGTTAGGGTCGCAGGGCCCCGGGAGCGGGATGCAAAGCCGGGCGGGACCGGTGAGTGAGCGGGGCCGGCGCCGGGCTGGGAAAGTTCAAGGCCTGGGCCGTGAGCCGCGCGGAGGGGGAACGACCCGCCGCCTCCCGGGCGCCAAAGCCCGCTCGTTGCTCAACCTGCGGGATTAGTCACTCGGCGGGACCAGCGGGACCGTCGGGAAAAAAGCGAGCTAGCGCTTCTGCGCAGTGGGGAGGCGACGAGTGGACGTGGGAGAGAAGGGGGCGCGGAGAGGGGCGGCGGCCGGGTCTGCAGGAACCCCGCTGGGCGCCCCGCAGCGGGGCGGCACTAGGGAAACTCAGCGGGGCTCGGGGGAGCGCTTTCCTGGAGGTGCAGCCGCCGGCTTGGAGCAAGAGTGGGCGTGGTCGGCTCCCGCACAGGTCCGAGAAAGGCTCTGTGGTTGGAGCCCCGGGACAGGTTGGAGCCCCGGGACAGGGGTCCTTGCTCCGCTGCTCCCTCGGCCCACATCTGGGGCCGGAGAGGGCACTCAGAGAATGGAGGAAGGAGAGACTGAGGGATGGCATTGCAGACGGTGGGCAGGGCTCGCTGGTTCCTGGAGGAGCTGAGCCGAACCCCTGCTGCCAACTCTTTTGGCCAACCAGTGAGGTTGGAAGAAGAGAGTTATTGATGTGAGGGAAGTCCGAGACCCACTCACCTGACTTCTCACTCCTTCACATGCCCTCGCCCCAAAAAGTCAAGCTGCCTGCCTCCTGCCGCTCCCCCACAAAACCCACCAAATTGCGGCTGCAAGGACACTTTAATTTCAGATCAGGACAGAGGTTTTCCACATTGATTAGACATACACAAATTCTCCAAATCAGTGAAACTCTTCAGTTGGAGCTTTGTCCCTGGCACGTTCCTTTGTTCAGTGATGGATTGATTGATTGTCCAATAGTCTAATTGGTCTCTCATGCAGCTCAGAACTCTGTTCTAAGAATGTCCAACCTGACTGGGGATAAAGGAAGGGCCTTAGCCAGAGTTACTGAAACAAAATGGGGGTGGGAATGAGCATAGGTCCAGGAGCTGCTAGATAGAGGATAGGGCCCACTCCTCTGACCAGGGCTGGCCATAAGGTGTAGGGGCAGATCTTGATTGTGTCCTGGGCTGCTTTTGCTATGTGGCTGACCAAAGGGCCCAATATCCCAGATTCAGAAGTTCTGAGGCCCTGACCTAAGTCAGATGGGGAAGCAAAGGCTGCTTGGCACCTGGAAGGCCAGATGGATGAAGCAGTGAGAAAAGAAAGTGGGAATACCTAGGTTGAGAATACCTTCCCCCACCCCAGAAATGGGGCAGCACATCCCCCAAAGAGAACCCCAGCTCATAGGAGTCCTTCCTGGACTTCAGGTGGTTCCTTTCTTCCCCAACAAAGGTGAACACTGCAGGCCTTGTCTAGAGAGGTGCCTTCTCCCCTACCTTGTCCATTTTGTTTGAAAAAATCTGCGCTATTAAGAGCCTACTGTAATCCTAGCCACTCAGGAGGCTGAGACAGGAGGATTCCAAGTTCAAGACCAGCCTCAGCAATTTAATGAGTTGCTATCTCAAAATAAAATTAAAAGGGCTGAGGTATTGGCTGTATGATAGAGAGTTTAATTAGTTAATTAAAATAAGAAAGATCCTCCTTCTGCAAGTCCACCCACCCAACCTCACTAGCACACACAGAAGTCTCCTCCCGTTGTTAGTCCCTTAGCTTTTCCTACTGTTAGCAATGTTTCCTTCTCTGCCCAGACTGGAGTTGCAAGTCTCTGGGTGGGTCTCATAGCAGATCAAAAACTACCCTGTATCAAAACCAAACTGTCCACTTGGAATCTCTGATCAAATGGCCAGAACAGTGGGCTCAGCCAGGAAGTGCTGGGGCTCTCCTGGCCAGCAAGTGCTCTAAACCATCCTAGCCAAGTGAATTCCTAGAAAACAGAAGGAAGAAGCAACTGGGGGAAACAGCTTTTCAGAGTGGACAGCAGGGTTATCCCCTTCAGATGAGACGAACCACTTCTGAACCGTCTGCAAGGGCCCTGCCTGGAGGAATTTAGTGGGGAGGAGCCTGGGGCTGGGGGAAGGGAGGAGGGGATCTGGCTCTCCTTGTGAACAGCCCCTGAGGCCTCCGCTGTCCTGTTTGTTTTTCAGTCTAGTTTGTTGGGTGGGGGCGGGGATGATAAGACTTGGAAACAACCTTAAAATAACCTCCACGATTCCCTAGGCGCCGCGGGGAGTGGGCACTTGGATCTAGCTTGGGGTACGGATTTGTATTGTTGCTGAGGGGCATGAGTAAGGACAGATTCGGGCCTGTTTGCACGTGTCTGTCGGTCTGTGGGGAGCCACAGCCGCTCAGGCCCAATCCCCCGCCCCCTGCTCCCTCTTGTGCTCTGAGCTGGAGTGGATTTCAGCCGTCTCAGCTGATGCTCGCAGGAATAAAAGAGCCCATGACTTGAGTTAGGAGGCAGGGCCCCAAAGAAGCATCCCTACTGCATAAATCCTGAAGACATGGAGCTCTGGATGGTCCCTAAAGGGCACAGGGATCCCTCCTTAAAAGTATGACTCCTTAATACACATGCCTCCCCTTCCTCTTTTATCCCTACCCAGTTGTAGCCCATGTAGAAGGGAAACAACTTTCTTCAAAACAAAAAACCAAAAAACAGACCTACCAATTGGCCCCTTAATTTTCAAAAGGAAGCTAATATCTGTCATCATCACCCGAAAACCAAAACTATTGGTGTTAGGGATATTTTTTGTTGGGGACTGAACCCAGGGATGCTTTTCCACTAAACGACATCACTGCTCAGTTTGCTTTTTATTTTGAGTCAGGGTCTCATCTTGCTACATTAATTACCCAGGCTGTCCTCAAATTTATGATCCTCTGGCCTCAGCCTTCCAAGTCCTGGGATAATGGGTGTTCACGTTAGTGCCCTGCTAGGGTTTGATTCATTGATTTTGTTATTTTGGGGGTTTTGGTATTGGGGATAGAAGTCAGGAGTGCTTTGCCACTAAGCTACATCCCCAGTCCTCCTGAGTCACTGGGATTACAACAGCACCACGCCTGGCTGAAGTTTTTACATGTTTCTGAAATCAGGGAGACTGGGGCCAAAATGGCTAAATATGAAATAATTTTGAAACCAGACTTTAACAAAGCATGTTATTAATTCAATCAGACATTAAATATTTATCAAACACCTCCTGCATGCAAAGCACTGGGCACCTACACTAAGATGAAAACCAAGAAAAGTGGGACCCAATCTGGATCACAACTGTGTGGATGATAGTTACTGTCATAAGAGCCATTCACTGAGAGAGATAGGTACGTAGGAAAAGCACCAAGATAGGGACAGGGAAGGGAGAAGGAGCTTCTCTTCCCATTGACCTCCTGCTTCTCTCTTAATTTCAATCATAACCTCTAGACTGGGCCTGAATCTAGACTTTCCAAACAGACTTTGAAGGAAGTTGGGTGGTCTACAGCTCACCATTATTGATCCTTTTTTTTTTCAATCTTTTATTTGACAGGTATGCCCAAGTACTAGTTACAGCTGAACAGAAGACTCATAAAACCTAGACAGATGAAGGACATCTGTTATTCTTTTATAAAGATTAAGCTAGGGGCTGGAGCAGTGGCTCAGCAGTTGGTTATGGTGCTTGCCTGGCGTATGTGAAAACACGGGTTCGAGCCCCAGCACCATATACGCACCGAAGTGTCAGAATATGGAAAACCACATGAAAAACTAAATAAATAAAGTTGACTCTCTCTTAAAAAAAAAAAAAAGAAAGATTAACAGAATGAGCTCAGCATGGTGGCACACACCTATAATGCCAACAACTCTGGAGGCTGAGGCAGGAGGACCACAGGTTCAAAGCCAGACTCAGCAACTCAGAGAGACCCTAAGCAACTTAGCGAGACCTTTCCTACATACATATTTCAAAATAAAAAGGCCTGGGAATGTGGCTCAGTGCTTAAGCATCCCTGGTTCAATCCCTGGTACCACAAAAACAGAGCTAATAGTGATCACAGGTGGGTATGGCTGCAAGAGCTCAGCAGAGGGGTTTGCCCTAGAGTGGGAAGGGGTGGGTATGGGCAATCAAGGAAAACTTCCAAAGGGAGATAGTTTGTCAATAGTCTTTTGAAGGAGAGATAAGGTTGGTAGATACTAAATGGAGAAAACTTTTGACATTCAGCAAGGAGAATAGGAATGGAAACCTGTTAGCAGGTGGGAATGAGATTGAATACTAGGTTTTGTGGGCTGTGGAATGGACTGGTTTGACTGGAACTGAGTTATTGCCAATGGGGCTAGAGAGGTAGGTGGATGGAGACCTGCTTGGAGATGACCTTGAGGCTGTATTAGTCAGCTATTACCACCGTACTGCTGCCTGGTAAATCACATGAACACTCCGTGGTTTACAACATGTCTTTGTTTTCTTATTCACAGATTTTGGGCTGGGCTCAAGACTGCTCCATGGTTTCCTTCAGCCAGCCGGCAATCACAGGAGCTGCAGAGACCAGGCCAAACCGCACAGACATTTTTAATCCCTTGCTCTGGCCACACCCACGGGCATACCATTGGCCAAAAAGAGTCATGTAATCAAGTCTATCATCAGTGTGGTGGGGAAAGTCGAGTCACTTGGCAAAGGGTGTGGATGTAGAATAATGTCACTGGGAGTGAAGAACTGGGACCCATGACCTGCTCTACCTCAGGTGCTATGCAGTAGCTATGGGAAACTCCTAAGCAGTTGGGTGGCATGAGCAGCACCCTATGGGTGCTGAATTCCTCTTTCTAAAACCTTTCTCAAACACCATCATTTCATCCTCCCTACAGCCTTGGAAAGAGATGTTTTGGTCCCATTTTTACCAGTGAGGACAGGAGATGCAAAAAAGCAGTGAGGCTCAACCAAGTGTCACAGCTGGGAAAAGATGAAACTGAGATTTAAACTGGGTCCCCCGGGAGCCAGGCTCCAGGACGCACCTTGCTTTCTTCCCCAGCAGCTTTGGCAAGATGAATCTGCTGCTCTGTGCAGGATGAGGGGAGCCATGGAGGCTGCAGGTGGCTGACAGCTGGGAGATGAAACAGCAGTCCCAGGCCTGGGAGGAGGGCCCCAGCCAGACTGGTGGCTGAGGGAGGGCAGACAAAGGTCTATGCTTCTTTGGTTTGTTTTTGCATTGTCTTAGAAGTGAGTGGAGGAAATAGAGAGAGGAGAGCTGCCTGGCTCAGCAGTAACACAGGTTTATTGGGAGAAACCTGTGGAGGGGGCCCAGTAGAGTCTGGGACCTGTCTTCCACTTACAGACTGGGGTAGGTATAAAGGACTAAGGGAAAAAAAGATTAGATTGTTGCAAGGGAGTTGTCAGGAAGGGTCCTTTCTTGTGATGGGGTGTTTGCATGATGGTGGAGTATTGTAGGTGAGTCTGGGTTTAGGGATAGCTGGGTCTTGTTCTAAGATGGAGAATAAGATTCAGAATGATGCTGCCTAGGTCAAGTTCTACCTAACAGGTGCAATCTTCACAAACAAACAAAAATCTTGTGTGTATACCCAGATGGACATAGAGAACGTTCCTATAATTCCGGAAAGGTTCCCTTATGCTCCTCTCCAATCTGTCCTCCTTCAGCCAGACAACCATTTTTTGGACCCTTATGATCATACATTAAATTTCATTCTCATTGTGTATTTTTTTAAAAGCATTTTTTTAAAGAGAGAGGGACAGTGAGAGAGAGAGAAAGAAAGACAGAATCAATTTTTGTTTTAGTTTTTCATGTGGCCTTTGCTGCTCTGAGACTTCGTTGTGTATGTGGGTGCTGGGGTTTGAACCCGCGTACTTGCGCATGCCAGGCAAGCACCGTAACTGCTGAGCCACCGCTCCAGACTCTCTCATTGTATTTTAAATACGTAGAATCCATGCTCTGGTCTGGCCTATTTCCCTCTGCGTAATGTCTTGGTGATTCACCCATCATGGATGCATGGAAATCCATGCAACCGCTGCTACTTTCCTGTCCCAGTAGTTCGTTTATTTTTATTGCAATTGATATTTCATTGTGTGAATTTACCACAGTCTAATCATTTTCCTGTTGGTAAGCATCTGAGAGTTGTCTCCAGTTTTTTGGCTTACTACCATTACTGCTATGAACATTCTAGTGCAAGTCTTTGTGTGGACATAGGTTCTCATTTCTCTTGAGGTATATCTCTGGTAGTAAAATTGCTGGGTCATAGGTTAGATATATAGACAACTTTATTAGAACACTGCACAGTTTTCCA
>PVKS010046942.1:0-13052 GCA_004027875.1 Aplodontia rufa | reverse complement strand
TACCATTTTCATTAATCTTAACTGTTAATCAAAATTTAATCTATTTATGGTATTTTTTTAATTTTAATTGAAAAGCTCTTACATTGTTACCTTGGTGTCAAATATCTCTTATAGCTGTCACTTGAATTTGGAGCTTGGTGTCAGTAGGACTACTCTAGGCTTTCCCTTTTTCGTAAGGACTGAGAAGCAACAGCTAAGCTTTGATGTTCCTTTGGCAGTCCAAGTTGAATCCAAAATAGCTTTCTACTAATTACAAGAAAAGCCTTAACTTGTTTCACCAATGCCTCTGATCAGATTAGCACCCTGAGCTTGAAAATGGCCTGTTCAGAAAAAGAGGATACTGAGTCTCTATTCAGAAGCAGAGATCCCTAACAGCTACCTTATTTCTAAGCAAAAGGAAAAATTTCCCCTTAAATGAGAGAAAACATATTTTTTTCTAAAATAGATTGCAGGGCTGATCACTACATAAAGTTGTACAGGTTGCATACTATATGAACTGTCATGTCTAGGGGGACAGCTTTCATATCATCGACATCACACATATACATTTATTTTAACAATTTTCTGGCATTCACATGCCTTGTTCTAACAAAATCAATATATTATGACAATTTTTCTGACAAATGAAAGTAAAGTATCTTTAGAAAAAGGTATTTTTACCTGATGTACCCAGAGGTGGCTTATGGGCTAACCCTGCAATGGTTTCCTTAGCTATCTCCTAGAAGCAAATGAAGCATATGCTCAGAACTGATGTCCAAAAGTGTCTGATCCATTTCATATCATATTCAATCCAAGGATCATTTTAAAACAGAAACCTGTCATAAGGATTTGAAAGTAGTTTAAAGAGACCTGACCATAGGCAGACATACAGATACCAGTACACACTGGTATATTCACTACCAGGAACATACCCAAGTATGTATATATGTATGTATGTATGTGTATATATATATATTTCCCAATTGCTGAGTAAACTGGTAGGTAGCAAATACTTAATAACTATTGGATTAAGAACAAAACAGCAGCCAGGAACAGTGGTGCAGGCCCATAGTCCCATCAAGTTGGAAGGCTAAGGCTGGATGACAGCAAGTTTGAGGTCAGCCTCAGCAACTTCAAAAGGTCCTAAGCAACTAACTTAGCAAGAGACCCTGTCTCCAAATTAAAAATGAAAGGGCTAGGAATGTAGTTCAATGGTAAATTGCCCTTGGGGTCAGTCTCCAGTAGAAAAAAAAAGTAGATATGAGGATAGATGGACAGATTGAAAAAAAATAGAGATGTTAAAAGTCAGCAAGCCAAAATATACTTAGGGCATTACAAAATTTGGTGTGAAAATGTTGATGGAGGGGTTGGAGCAGTGGCTTGGTGGTTATGGCGTTTGCCTGGCATGTGTGAGTACACAGGTTCAAACCCCAGCACCCATGTACGCAACTGTCACAGCAACGAAAGCCATGTGAAAAACTCAATAAAAATTGATTCTCCCTCCCTCTCTCTCTCTCTCTGTCTCACTCTCTCACTCTCTTTCTCTCTTAAAAAATTTATTATTAAAAAAGTTGACAGAAAATAGAGATTTTTCTTAAAGAAAATTAGTCTTACCTAGAAAATTTTGTCTTTAAAGTAACAATTGAATAAGCCCCTTAAAATGTCTGCAGATGGTGGAGGAAACAAGATCATGTAGAATAATTAGGGAATAAACTGGCCAGTGCTTAAAAGTGTGATCTGAAGGCCTAGTATAGGTCCCCAAAACTTTATTAGTTAGTGTGGGAAGAAAAAAATAGATATGAAGCCTGCAATTTCAATTGGAAGACAAAACATATACATGGAGACAGGTACATAATAATACAAAGAAAGATATAATTTGGTTATAGCATGTGAAGTACAGAGAGTAATGCTGTAAAATTATAAAAGAGAACCAATAAAAAATTGAGTCATTCAGAAAGGAATCCTGATGGAGGCAAATTAGGTTGAATTTAGATCAATAGTCGAAAACATTCCACTACAAAGAAGCAACATGTATGTGTACAAAGACTTGGAATTGGCAAGAACTGTATTTACCTGATATCAAAGAGTTCTGAAAGAAAGGTAGAGGGATTTAGACTTTATTTTGTACAATAAGATATTAGTACATAAAGTTCCTGAGTAGAAGAGCAACATAATAAAAGTACTGTTTTAATATATATACACACATGTACATATATGTATATATTTTAATATTATATATAAATATATATTATATATATAAATACAGTGTAAATGGTAGACTGGAGGAGAGTAAGATAGGGAGATTGCTAAGCTCGTTACAGAAATCCAGGTGAAAGATAATTGTGGCCTGCATATTGCAAACGATGATCAAAAATTATCTACTGAATGCCTACTCTGTGTGGGGCACTGTGCCAACAACTGTAATTTATCTAGAGGAAATTATATCCAAGGAAAGGAAATAAAACCAAGTCAAGTGTACAAATAACTTTAATCACAAGAAGAAAATGAGAATGGTCATGAGAAACTCTTAATTTCAAACTAGATAAGTACTGACAGTATAAACTTGAGCAGAGATGAGTAAAAGAACATTCCAGAATTTTTTTTATTTGGGGGCAGGGGCTTGAAAGGAGTAATGAGAAGAAGGGAATTCTATGGAAGCAAAAAGGTGTGACCAAAGGAAATAAAGTAGGAAAGCATGGGTTTTTAGAGACCAGATGATGTGAAGATTTGGGGATGCAGGAAGAATCGAAGAACAAGAAAGTGAAGGTGAGGACAAGTAAATGGGAGAGTAGGAAGGATGTGAAATGACCAGAGAAGGGAGCATAGAATATTGATAATTTCTCATCTTCTCTCCACCTTGAAACTCACCCTTTTCTCAGTCTCTGGATTCTTTCTTGGTACCATCCTGGAATCTGAGATGCTTTTGTTTCTTTATAGACTGCCCATTTCTATCTGCCATCTTTCTCTGATGTGAGAGCATCAGATCCTCATTGATTTTTAGAGATGCCTTAGTCTGAGAAGGGGACCAATTCCCTCATACATTTTTTTGGTACCAGGGATTGAATTCAGGGGTACTCAACCCTTGAGCCACATCCCTAGACTATTATTATTATTATTATTATTAATTTTGAGACAGGATCTTGTTGTTTAGAGCCTTGCTAAGTTGCTGAGGCTGGCTTTCAATTTATGATCCTCCTGCCTCAGCCTCCTGAGCCTCTAGGATTACAAACATGCACCACCATGCCTGGGCCCTCAAACATTTCAGGCAGGAATGGATTCCACACAAAGCAGCATCTATATTGAATCCTTGGCATTCAAGTGACTCTTTCAGTGTCAGTTTTCCTGCCTATGTATGTCTATTGGGCATACCTTTGGAAGGCCTTGTCATGCATGTAGAAAATAGGAGTCCTAATCAGATTTCTTGATATGCTTGTGATATTAAAAATTGCAGATTGAGCCTTTCAGAGACCCTTCCTAATCAGCCATAAAATGTAATGGTCTTTTCTGACTGCCATTTGATTTTTGTATCATACACTACAGGCTCACAAAATGTTTGCACATTTCCTATAGCCTATGTTCTTGGATCCCTCCCACCCTGTGTGATTAACTTTATTGATTTCATGCTCATTGTGCAGATGAGAAAACTAAAGCTAAAGGACACTTAAACCACTAAGGGTGGGGGTCAAGATTCAAATCCCATAGTCTTGACTACAAAACCAATCCCTAATCTATCTCAGCTAGTTAATACAAGGTTTTCAAAGCAGCCTTTTTGAGCCCAGAAATCACCCAGGTTCCTCTAAACAAAGTGGGATAATGGAGGCAACCTACCTTCCTTTTAGGACTAATTACCTTCTTTAAAGCTAACCAAACCCACAAAATTAAGATGAGATACAGTTTTAAGGTGGTTGTAATGATTGTTTTTTTAAGCTAAAAACCACTTTAAGATGCTTATAATGATGATTCATCATTTAAATGGTTTGAGACTTCCTGAGATCAGAACTCTCAAAAGGTTCTACAGTCTTAAGAGATTAAAAACACACCATTCTAGTAGTTTGGGTTCAGAATTGAAATTTGTGAGAGGCTGATTCTATTCTTAGCTGTGCCTTTGTAATTTGAGGTAAATCCTTCAATCTCTCCTATCTTATTTATCCATTTGTAAATAAGTATATTTCCCACCATAGAATATCTAGGAAGTACTTTAAAAGTCCAGGCTCAAAGATATTTTAATGCCTTACAAATTCTGCAGAGCACTTTGCAGAGCTTCGAAATTAATCTGAATCAATACAAAATGGAGTTTGTTCATTAAAAAATGTGTATGGGGCTGGAGCGGTGGCTCGGTGGTTAAAGTGCTTGCCTGACATGTACGAGTACAGGAGTTCAAACCCCAGCACCCACGTACACAAACTAAGTATCAGAGCAATGAAAGCCATGTGAAAAACTCAATAAAAATTTATTCTTTCTGTCTCTCTTTCTCTCTCACTATTCTTCTCTCTTAAAAAAAAAACAATATCGTGTATGGAGATAGGGTCAGAGAACCCTATCTGTAGTAGGTAGTAGGCAGAGATTTTTCTGCCTACTACTGTTTTTAATAGGTGCAGTTAAGGACTGTGGACTGCTTCCATCTTTGCCATAATGTGGTAGTGCCATAGCAAGTTGGTCCTGCATAGTACTTCCTGTATGGTAGCAAAGCACTAAGACTGGTATCACTGAGTGGGTACTTTTCTAAGGTAGAAGCCTCATTTAAATAAAGCAAATTCTCTATTTCATTTCTCCCTGCTTTGAAGGGTGATGTTTTAGATTCTTCTGAATAATATTTCTTTCCCTGCCTTAATGTCTTTTTCTATACAATGGAGTTATTAAGATCTGCTTCTACCCACAAATCTTAAAAGTATGAAGTGTGAAGCTAAATGTTGGAAGTGCAGTATAATTAGTGAGCTTTAGAGTCAGATACATTTGAATCAAAGTCCCAGATCTGCCACTTGTTACTTCTATGACCTTTGGCAAGGACCCTCTGAGTCTTGCTTTCCTCACTTATCATAAGACTAATAATTCCCACCTTGTAGAGTTGTTCTAAGGATAAAATGACATGTCAATGGCTTAGTTCAATTCCTTGTACTTAGTTGATTCTTTAAAATTTAGTAGATGCTACATTCTCCTCACACATGCCAGGCAATCGCCGTAACCGCTGAGCCACCACTCCAGCCCTTCTTAATGCATTTTAACACCACAGCCATACAGCCATACATTCCTTTTACTTACTGCTGTTCTCATCTTCTGGTTAAAGGAGCATATCAACAGAGAGAGACTTGCAATTCAATTCAACAAGAATTTTTAAGCACTTTTTGACATCTTTTAATTGTAGAATTTCCTAAGTATTTTTTAAAGAGAGAGGGACAGTAAGGGAGAGGGAGAGAGAAAGAGAGAATCAATTTATTATTTAGTTTTTCATGTGGTTTTTGTTGCTCTGAGACTTCGCTGTGTACATGGTGCTGGGGTTTGAACCCATGTACTTGTGTATGTCGGGCAAGCACCGTAACCGCCAAGCCATCACTCCAGCCCCTGAATTTCCTAAGTTTTTAGTCAATACTTATTTCAGTCTCTCCTGACATCTAAGCTATTACCAAAATTTCTGACTAATTATTATCATTTATATTTATATGTACATATACATATAAAAATATATATGCATGTATTTATGTATGTATATTCTGCAGGGTGTGTAGTATTGACAACAATTTAATTTATACTGCCCTTTAGTAAGAATTTATCAATAATGCAGAAATTATCTTCCTTCAGTCATCAAGGATGATCATGAACTTTCATCATTATAGCTGACAAATTTCCTTTAACAAACATGATGATGATGAACTTCCATGACCAAGGAACGGGAGCTTATAAAGTCTAGTGTTAACTTGACTACAAATTCTGAAGAAATTGTTGCATAAGCCTAAGTCCTGGGACATGTTCTTTTCACTTGAATGCACTCTTACAGAAATTTTTCAAGCAATTAGAAGAGATACTAATTCAATAGTCTTCCTGTTAAAAGACTAGTGTTATGGTTCATTTAGATATTAGGTGTCCCCCCCAAAACTCATGTGTCAGACAATGCAAGAAAGCATTAGAGGTGAAATGATTGGATTACAAAATTTATAGCTTGATCATTGTGTTAATCCACTGATAACTATATGCAGGTAGGGTGTTACTGAAGGACATGGGTCCCTTGTATGTGCCTTTTGGGTACATATTTGTCCTTTTTGAGCAGAACTCTCTCTCTGTCTCTCTCTGCTTCCTGGTGTGATGTCTTGAGCCACCTTCCTCCACCACACCCTTGCACCATGACATTCAGCCTGACCTCAAGCCCAAGGAATGGAGCCAGCTGTCTGTGGACTGAGACCTCTGAAACCATGAGACTTCAAATAAACTTTTCTTCCTCTAAAATTGTTCTCAGGTCTTTTACTCACAGCAGTGAAAAAGCTAATTAAAACAACTAGAGAGATTCCATTGACTTTAAAAGATCCTTTTATCATTTTTCTACTTCAAGGAAAAAAACTGTTTTACATTGTATTTTCCCTTTAATAAGAGTTCTTCTATATCTGCCACCAAAGAATATTGGCAACTATACTTTTGCTAGGATTGCCTTGTAATTTGATATTACAGCATTGCCAACATGGCAGCCCCAATCTCCGATGCATGCATGGATAACCATAAGGAGAATTGGGGAAAACAAGACTATTCTGTTTATGAACTAACACTACATTTGCTACTATTAGGAGATCTGAGCTTTGACATCAACTTTGGCTGCCAGATCCTGAGATTCCTCACAGTTGATGATACCTTGTATGACCAGTGTTTTACCACGAGGTGAAATGGAGAAGATTTTTAGGTATTTTATCCATAGTACAAAGTAGCATTGAGATTTCACAGAGGAAGCTCATGGCAGAACATATCTCTTATCCTCTAGGGAATTATTAGACTCACTAATTTAAAATAACATTTGAATTCCAGTGATATTCATGTAGACATTGCTGTAGTTAAATGGCTGTGTTTGCTAAGCATACACCACAGTAGACAGGTAAGTAATGATAGATGGCTCTGCAGACACAGCCCTGCACTTCTGAGACGCTTAAAGCAGACCCAGCTTATATGTCATCCTGACACAGCAGAAAACTCCTACTTTAAGTCCACCAGTGAAACAAGGTCAGCAATATCGGAAGGTTAGGGCAGCAATATTCAAGTTCCCATCATATCTCCACCCATATGAGTCTGCACTGTGTGGACTATAAACAGTGGCTAGAAACTAAACAGCTAGTATATGTGAACTGAGGCCATCAAAAGCCTAGAGGATGAAGAAAAGTTTCCAAGACCTAGTATGCCTTGGCCTTGAGCTTGTAACAAGTTCAATTTTATGTGCAGGTCATTCTAGTCAAGAACTCTCAGAATCAGAATTTCACTTGAGCCAGATGTGAATTGTGGTTGCAAAGGAATGAAAAACACCTGGCATGAATATTGGATAAGGTTGACCTCAAGGGAAGAGTTTGCATGTAGAGCATGGAAGAGATCCCCCTCGTTAATTATTTGCAGCCATGTGTATAAATGATAGTCATCACTCTCACCTGTAGCACATTCCAGCATGAAGGACTGCAATGTGTGCCTTGTTTCTGAAATCTGCTATAGAATAATGATATACACATTTTAAAGAAAAGAAAAAACTACCACGCATATCTAATCATCCTTTCTAGGCTAAAGTCAATTCTAGGGACTGATCTTTTTTTGTCCAGGAGACTTGTTTTTAGAGAGAGAGGGAGGAACAGTGAGAGAGAGAGAGAGAGAGAGAGAGAAAGAGATGTAGTCAATTTAGTTTTATTTCGTTTTTCATCTGGTTTTCATTGCTCCGACACTTTGTTGTGTGCATGGTGCTGGGGTTCAAATCTGAGACCTCGCGCATGCCAGGCAAGTGCTGTAACCACTGAGCCGCTGCTCTAGCCCATGTGAAGGAGACTTTTGTGGGGGAAAGTTAAAGTCACATAGCTGAAAGTTAGCCACAAAAGCTGTAGGAACCTCTATGCACTACGTGTGCCTCAGCAAGAGTGGGCACACATAATGTGAGGTGGCCCAGTGTTTGAGACCAGAGTGAGTTATATGCTTCTCTTTCTAGGCAGCCTGGTAACTGGAGTCTGTGCATGGCCCATTGCATTGTTTTCTTAGAGGTTTCTGTTTTCTGCAATGTGGTTTGGTTTCTTGCTAACTCTGGGCATATATAGAGGAAAAATTAAAAGTCCAAGTAGTCAACTTCTCTGCTCACTATCTTCTAGTCCCATTGCTGTTGAACTCTGTTTTGGCTGTTTGAGTTACCACCACAGCAGACACTTCCTCTATGGGATGGCTATTGACGGAAAATTTGAGTATTTTATCACCTTTAGTAGGGCCTTTCCCAGCTTACTCTTCAGGACAAGAAAAGTGGGAGGAGTGAGGAAGAAAAGGAGGCTTCCAGTGGGTCACCGTGAGGTTTAGCATGTAGCTCTCATTCTGGAGCTTGGACTTCCTTCCCAGCAGCATCAGTGAAGACAGCTGAAACTCTCTGGGGGAAACCAACCTGGTGTGGGCAGGCTGTTGAGGCTGTGTCTAGTAACAATGACCTCTGCCTTTTCCTCTCCCTGCTCTGGGAGCAAAGGCCCAAAGACTCACTCAGTATAGATATCTCTCAGTTCATTCTTATATCCTTGCAATTTTCTTGTTATGGTAAATACAGAGGTGCCTGCCCACCCCTATGGTGCCACAAGAGGTGCCACAAGTCCCTATGGTCCCTCTGAGGTAGCAAGGACCATTATTCCTAGAGAATCCTGCAGGGGGAGTTCCAGGTCAGGGAGCAGATAGGAGCCTTTAGGTTTTGTTGAATACAGCTCAGTTCAGTTCACTATTGGGACACCTTGGACTGTGACTCATAGTAGGCACCTGATCCTCTGAGTCATCCTATTAAGGGTGTTGGTCATCCAGTGCTCATTGTGGACTCTTGATAGTTATGTCAACTTTACAGACCCTCAGAAAAAATCAGAACCTATTTTTGAAGCTCACCAGCCCCTACGTCATAAGCTCCATGCACTATCAAGTCCATCTGTGACTCTTTGTATATTTACGCACATTCTATAGATTTGTCCCTGCAGATGTACATGTATTTCTCTTCCCACACTGTGAGTTACTGTTTCTGTGTAGGAGTTTAGCTTTATATACATATATATATTTTTTTACTCAAATCCTGTGAGGGGCATTCTTGGGAGAATTAATAGAGCAATTTGTTTAGAAAGCACTTCCCACCTCCAGATGTCCCTAAGCAGACTGGGCTGATTACAAAAAGGAACAATTCAAATCAGAACTCTTTGGGGAACTCCCAGGAGATTAAATAGCCCGATTTTTAGATCAGTCATTTGGGAAGTAGAGAAAGGTGTTGGGGCCAGAGCCTGCGAGATGGAGGTCCTGGGGACAAGATGGGAAAAGAGAAGAGAAAGAAGGTTTAATAAAAGAGTAAAAAGACCGCTTCCTAATAAAGGATGACATAGCCCCCTGACAGATGCCTAATTTATCCTTCAGTGTTTGGAAATAACACACAAATAGCTCTTGCATTTAAGTTGTCCAGGTGGCTGGAGATTATTTATTTTGCATTTAACAAGGGGTCAAATATCTTTGCTGATGTTTTTGCTTAAGGGTTCCAAATATGTTTTCCACTATATATTTATCTGACAGTGAACTAGGGTGGGGGTCGTGTGTTCAGTATTTAACTTATTTTTAGATCACCTTTAAGCCACTTTGGAAGAAAGAAGTATGTATGTCTGGAAGGTTTTTCTAAAAGAGAACACAGAAAAGCTGGGCTAGTGTTCCCTAATTCCTGAGGGAATTTCTCACTGAGAATCCAAGCAAGTCACTTGGATTCTCTGTCGGCCCTGAACACAACGGCTTATTGTGCAAATAATAAGAATTGGTCAAATATTGGTACACACAAAGGTATGGCCTCAGAAATCTAGCCCTACTTTAGCTCAAATTGGGCTTTAAGAGTTGGCTGATTATGACAACTAGTCAGTACTTCGCAATATAAACTCATGGAATCTGAATATCCTTCTATAAAACACCCCAAACCCATGCTCTGATGTCAGTTACAGTTTACTGAATTAGATTCACATTGGTGTCTTACTAGATACATTAAGCATTTGTTATATAGTGGTCTCAGGTCCCAACTGCTGAGAAAAGTATATACTGATTTTCTTCAAAATTAAAGAATTTGGATTTTAGACTTTATTTATTTATTTAACCTATGTATGAAAACATACTTTTCATGGTAGAAATTTCACAGATTTATATAACACTGTGTGTGTGTGTATACATAGTAGTTATGCTTCCTTTCTTATCTTGTATCCATATACAGCAACAGACAGCAGTATAATTTGAAGAGGGATTGTAACTTTATGAGCTATTTCACTCCTGCTCACATCAGGCATGATAAATATATTCTAATCAAATATACATTTTACAGTATTATATGCATTTCCAGTAGCTATGGTTCTATGAATTCCATCATAGTATATATGTCATAATAATTCTGCACAAACAGTAAGGTCTAAATCTTCTAATTAGGCCAGTCAGCACATGTGCATGCACACAAGTGCACATATGCACATACATGCACATGTGTACACACACTAAAAGCCTACAAAGGCATGAAAGACAGCAGAAAGAGCTTCATGGGGAATATTTCTCCAAAGTTTTTGTATAACTAGCACATAACAATATGCTACCAAAAGCATGACCTATAGAAGTAAAAATTGATAAATGGAACCTCATCAAAATGTAAAACTTTTGCACTATGAAAGACCCTGTTAAAGAGGATGAAAAGATAAACTACACATGAGAAGAAAACATGTTCAAATCACAAGTCTAAAGTGACCTGTATCTGGAATCTATGAAGAACTCTGAAAACTTGACACTTAAAAAACAAACAAACAAAAATCCAATTAGAAAACGGGCAAAAGACATGCACAAGACATTTCATCAAAGGGATTTATAGATAGCAAATAAGCACATGAAATGATGTTCAACACCATTAACAATTAGGCCAATGCAAATGAAGACTATAATATGACATTACTACGTATGTATTAGGATGGCTAAAATGAAAACAAAAAAGTGACACCATCAAATGCTTGAGAATATATTGAGAAACTGTATCATGCATACTGTTGGTGGAAATGTGGAATGGTGCGGCCACTCTGGAAAACAGTTTACAAGTTTCTTTTCAAATTAAATATGAACTTAGCATATGACCCACCAATTATGTTGACCAAATATTTCAGAGGAATAACTTATTTTCATGGAGAAACTCTACACAAATATTCATAGCAGCTTCATTCATAAGAACCAAACACTGAAAACTACCTGATGTCCTTCAATGGGCCAATGGTTAAACAAATGGTGATATGTCTGTATTATGAAATACTTTGAGTAACATAACAATTTTGATGAAATTATACTGAGTGTAACAAGTCAATCTCAAAATGATACATACTCAGTGATTCTGTTTATGTGCAATTGTGAAACAACAAATTATAGAGATGGTGAACAGACTTGTGGTAGCCAGAGGTTAGGGATAGGAAGGAACAGAGGGAATAGGCATGACTATAAGAGGGCAGCACGAGGAAGTCTTTTGGTGATGGTTACAGTTCAGCATCTGGATGTGGTAATGGTTACCCAAAGCTATAGATGGGATAAAATTGCATGGACGCACATGTGCATGCACACACACATAATGGGTGCATGTGTAACTGGTGAAATATAAATAAGTTCTATGAATCTTACAAAGTCAGTCTCCTGGTTTTGATCTTGTATTATAATTATGCAAGATGTTAAAACTGGGTGAAGAATGCACAAGTCCACTCTGTACATTTCTTTCCTATGAGTCTATAACTACTTCAAAATCTTAAGAAATGTTTTTTTTAAAACCCAGTGATAACTTTTTTGGATTCTGTATATTTTGTTTTATATATAGGGCACAATTAATTTGTTTTGTTATTAAAAATAATTCCACCAGGTATGGTGGCACATGCCTGTAATCCCTAGCAGCTAGGGAAGCTGAGGCAGAAGGATTGCAAATTCAAAGCCAGCCTCAGCAATTTAGCAAGGCCCTAAGCAACTTAGCGAGTCCCTGTCTCAACATAAAAGTTAAAAAGGGCTGGGAATGTGACTCAGTGGTTAAGTGTCCTTGGGTTCAATGCTGGCACCAAAATAATAATAATTAATAATAATAATTATTATTATTTCTATTTTGGTCCTATCTTGCCTTTGTGTGTGTGCATATATACATATATACATATATGTTTTGTGTGTATATATACATATATATTTGAAATTCTGATATAGAATATGCTAATTATCTCAAGTAGGGATGTCAATGAGAGATGCTACTGGATTTAGAGTTTTGTGGTGTAGAATCATTGGTATGTTGTGGCAGACAGATCCTAAGGTGACCTCCAATGATCCTTGCCTCCTGGGAGGTTACTCCTTTGTGTATTTTGTTCACCTTGAGTGCGGGCAGAGTCTGTGGCTGTATATAATACGCCCAACAAACAGAATGTGGCAAAGGTTATAGGATGCTACTCCATGATAACTTCAATATCTATATATTATCATTATCATGATGTTATATATGTATACGCACACGTGTGTGTGTGTGTGTGTGTGTGTGTGTGAAACTTTGTGTTCCTGGCAAGTAAGCTAGACAGACTTCTCTTCACTGGTCTTGTAGAAGTAAGCAACCGTGAAATAAGTGACTAGGTTGGAGAAGCCCATGTAGCAAGGTGGCTTATAGGAAATAAGAATGGCTTCTAGCAAAAAACTGAAGCCTCAGTCCTGCAACCACAAGGAACTGAATTAATTCTACCAAAAACCTGAGGGAGTTTGGAAGCAAATATTTCCCCAGCCAACCTTCTGATGAGACCATAGCCCTGGCAGATATCTGAATAACAATCTGGTAAGACCCTGAAGCAGAAGACTGAGCCAAACTGTGTCTGGATTTCTGAACTATGGAAACC
>PVKS010046941.1:0-13053 GCA_004027875.1 Aplodontia rufa | reverse complement strand
GTTCTGTGTTATCATTGCTGTGTAACATGTCATTACATGAATACACCACAATGTGTTTGTCTATCCTACTCTCAGTGGACATCGCAACAGTTTCTAGTTTGGTACTTTAGGCAGGTGGGTAGTAAAGGATTCTCATACTTGTTCTCCTACAGGTACAGGCATCTGTGGCAATGAGCATGTCAGAAGTATTTCTATAGAATGTACATGTGCTAAACTCCACTAAGTATAAGACACCAATAACAAATCAGAGGCTAAGGAAAGTTGAATGTACCTGTTCTCTGTATCGATAATCCAAGCTGTCAACTGGGCACATCCCACTATGACAAAGACTTCTTGCTAATTATTTATATCTACATAATGAACTGGATATTTCTGTTTTCTTAAGTTTTAAATCAGTAAACTTAGCTTAAGAGATGTTAAGCAACACACTCTGAAGCAAGTAGTTAGGCAGAGTTCCCACTCAACTCTGTGTCGTTCTGCATTAACGCTCTCATGTAGTTGGTGAAGGAACTTGTGGTCATTTTCAATGTACATTTCATTATTATTTGACACTGTATGTTATATGAAACAGTAGGCATGGCCTTACTTCCGGAAATATTGTCCCTCCCATCACCAGTTAGGAGATCCGAAAACTGCTTAATTTTCCACTAACTCCTGTTTCTCCCTTGTGTTCTAGTCTTCTGTATTTAATATTCTATATGTTTTTCTAGTCCATCTGCTGTCAAATTGCATAAATGCAGATTAAATTCCAACATTGTAGCCCCTAGGCCTCCTCCTTTGCTTGTCGACCTCTAGGGGACTCAGGGGCTCCAGGTTAGGCACTACAGCCGCTTGCTTTAGAAACCTCTCACCTAGTGAAGCTCTCCCCCTTGCCGTATTGACTTGGAAGGTAATGGCATCTGATTGCCATTCCTTCCAGGTGTTATGGAGCTAAAATAAGACCTTAAATCTTCCAAATCCTGCATTTTCCTTACTGTTTCTTCTACTTTACAGTCTCTGTAAAAAGGTTCATCAAATATTGATTCACAAATGAACAGTCCTAGCTTCTCACTCAAATCTAAGTAGACATCTTCAATTGCACATTTGGCTACTAGCACAACCCAACATGTGTGTGAAGGAAATTTCATATTTCTTACCATGCTGTCTTTATTTTTTTCTCTCAAGTTCTTGTTGTTGTTGTTTGCTTGCTTGCTTGCTTTTTTAACAGAAAAAAGTATTTTCCTGGATATACACATCAGACGTATTCAAGAAGTTTTAAAATCTTTGGATCTTCATCCACTATCAACTAATCAATTACTTCTTGAGTAAAGATTTATACCTTATTTAGGCTTCTATTTATTTACTAGCTAATATTTTTCTTGATATCCAATACTGCTCTTTTTTCATGATATTTTTGGTAATCACAAGACAATTACTGATAAAAAGTAAAATTTCCAATAGTCTTTCCAAGCCTAACTAATAACTGCATTAAGAAGAGTAAATATTGGTGCTGGAGCGGTGGCTCAGCGGTTTCGGTGCTTGCCTGGCAAGCACGAGGACCCGGGTTCAAACCCCAGCACCACGTACACAACTGAGTGTTGGAGCAACCAAGGCCATGCGAAAAAACTAAATAAAGTTGTTTCTCTCTTTCTCTGTCTCTCTCACTGTCCCTCTCTCTAAAAAAAAAAAAAAAAAAAAAAAAAAAGAGTAAACATTTTTCTTCTGCTTGTGATGTGTCAAGTGTTGCCATTTACTATGAGATTCACTGTCCGAGGTTTCTTAATCACTTCACTATATTGCTTAATTTTATCGCTTACAAACACTTTACTGTTGTTTTATATTCATGACCTACTTCTGCTTGATAGTGACTTCTTGAAAAATTTGTTAAGAACAAATTCTGGAATATGAAAGAAATACTCTTTCAATTTCCAAAGCATAAAATAAGTGGCTCATAAGAAGGTCAAGCACGGGGACATAGCACAATAATCAGTGCCTAGTTAATGTCTTAAGGTTGGAATAGGAAGGTCCACTGTTCCATTTAGGATTATAACGCTAACATGCTACTTAAGAAAAATGCAAGGTAAATTTGATAGAAATAAAAGATTTACCTCATCCAAATGAAGCTAGAGAGAAGGTAACTAATTTGAAACAACTATGTGATTGACAGCTCTCTTTACTTTCTGCTTCAAAGAACTTGGGTGAGAGAAAGAAACACTAGATAATGAAGGGAGCTAGGAAGAATGGCTAAGATAAATGAAATGGCTCCTGAAGATACCTGACCTGGGATGAAGGTTATATCACCAATGATATTGAGGTTGCACATTACTGATGAATGGATTATCTACTTGCTTTTTCATGGAATCTAGGGAAAAGAAATAATAGTTCGCAGAAGCTACATGTATTCTGAACAGTAAAGATAAGTGTGAATCTAGCAAACACTACCCTAAGTCATTCTACCTACCATTGATTTTTCATTTTGCTATATTCTACTGCATAATTCTCAATTATGTAGATGTCACATTTAAATTTCTCACAATGCTTTCTTGCAAGACATTTTAAATCTATAATACCAAATTTATTCAACATTATTTTTATCTTTAAAAATAGCTTACTTTATTGTCAATCTTCTTATACTATGTGCTTTATTTGAGCGATAGTCACCTACCTACAATACAGTTCCCAATATTTACCATCTAAATCATTAATTTTCTCAGTTACAGGATATTCTCTCTTAATAGATTATTTCATATATACTTGTTCATTATTCTATTGTATATTATAGTGAATTGAAGATAAGTGCATATATTTTACTTTTTATTCCCATTTCTTCTATTCATTCTGAAATTTCATGTAATTAGAAGATAAATAATTTTAATTGCTTAACAGTTTTTCAAAGGTCATCAGTCCATTTCTAAAAATAAAAGGGAAAATCTGAACACTCAGTTCTTTATTGTTTCACTTAAGTGCACTGTGATAATATATTCTAAGAAGAAATTTTAAAACTATTTCAGATATATCTTTTCCAAAGTAGAACTGTAGAAACAAGAAAAAGTTTTAACATCTTAACACAAACAAATTGTAGAATTCAGTGACTTACATAAATATGTACCTAAATACTACTTTAAAACATAATACTAAAAGTAAAATGAATTAACTAATTTAATTATATGTAAAATAGAAACATCATAATTTAAGAAAAATAAAAAACTTTTTCCTTAGTGATATATCATCTATAAATGAAGAAATTATGTTATTTACTCCCTATAAATATGAGTTTGATAAATTATTTTATATTTAAAACAGGTTTTTAATCCCTGCACTAACTCCTACTACTAACTTTGCTTGGATAAATATACTGGATATTTTACAGAAAAAAAGGTGTACTGATATAACTACTTCTTTAGATGGGCATCAGCTTTCAAATTTTTAAAGTGTACCAATTTAATGTATATTTGCTTAGTATATACCACTAGTCAAGTTGGTCCGTAAGATTACATGTATTGTCCTTTTCCATACATGATCAGCTTAATCACTATGCTTTCCATTATGAAAGGTAGTTTTCATGCCTCCTTAGTTGAGAAATTATAAATATCCTAATAGTAAATTAAAATTAACTACATACTTCAAAGTTGTAGATTTAACTATTACCCACTTATTTGAAGAAATCTACTTTTTATATTAATATTATCTCAATTGATAGTATTATATATAGTAAAGTGTGAAAACAGAATACATTAGTGACCATTATTAAAGTAGATAAAACAAAGAAAGAGAGATATAGAATCAGAGACAGGGAAGCCTAGCACACAGGGACTGCAAGGCTTGGTGCAGGGGTCATCCTGCTATTTCTAGATCTATAACTAAGAATTAAACCCTGCAAATTTGATAGGGTCTTTAAGAGTGACTCTGTGAAAGCATTCAGGAGTCATCAACTCTTTATAACTAATTTTATCCCACTATTAAATTCTGATTATAGCAAGGCTATAGTCATGATCTGGAGTCTTGAGGAGAAATTAACTGTATAACAATCAAAGGTATAGGTTGCTGCATATTTCAAGTCAAGTTGAATATTTTCTGAAGAATTCATTAGTCTAGTTCATATGTGGGTAGAAAATAACTAAATGCATAATATAATTTAAATGACAATATTAGAATCAGATACTACTATTTGAATATATTAATATGTTATATATGGAAATATGATTATGGAAATATGATTTTGAAATGTTTAATGTTGACCAGCTTCACAGGAAGCTCTGCATCATTTGACTGGGCAAAGGAGATAATCTTTAACTTGTCCTCCTGTCAACTGTGTTCACCTAATGATTAATAGAGTAGTGGAAATTAAATATATCTCAGCAGCCATGGATGGAGCATAAGCACATATGGAATTTCTTCCTTTGATAGAAAATACACCTCAGTTAATACTAAATTTGACATTGGGAACACCTGGGGACCTTCAATAGACAACTAATTTAGAAAGCTGATTTTCTGAAGACAAACTGGAGAGTAAGTTATTAAAGCAATTATTCTAAATGAGAAAGGAGTAATCTTAAATCTCTTTTACCCAATTCTCAAGTGATTAATACATGACTCTGCATGCATCAAAAAAGAATCTTTTGATTTCCAGGATGACCTCATCTGGAAAACTGAATTTGCTCTTTAAACATACCATCTTCCTGCATGAAAAGAACATACAGAGACACACATACCTTTGTCCCTTTACATTTAGTCAACATTTATTTCATTAATATCTGAACGAATATGGAAGAATAATGGTTTGAAAATAATATAAATCAATTTGTACTGAGAAGCCATTATTAATTTTGACCTTGCTCCAATTTGTTTTATAATATACATCTGGTAATTTTATCAATTAAGCTTCTATTTTGTTTTGAATGCCTAGGGTCAAGGTTTGATTTTAAAATTTTAATGAAGACAGTTAAATTACTATAATTAAGTTTGGTACCAGGCTTTTCTAAACCTAATTATCACCTGAATACTAGAAGAAATTAATAGGTTTTCCTAACGTGGAATTTCTAGACATCAATGCTTGTATTCTTCATTATGTGTTTTTTGTAGGTATTTCAAAGAAAGACAAAATGATATCTGTAGATTTTATTAGACTATGAAGATGAAATTGGAAGATAGAAGGAGAATTTAGAAGTAGGAAACAAGGAATTGAAAGCATCTTGGAAGAAATTTGTTTCTTAATATATATAGAAATCTCTAACAATTCATTCATGGGTAGGAAATTGCTGGTTAGAGATCCTCTAGTATAACAGTACTCACATGAGAATTTAGCAAAAGTAGTTCTTTCTAGACTGTTATGAAGTCTTGAATTGGAAAGATGAATAATGATTTTTGGAAGAAAATATAAATGGGCAATAGTTTTTCACTATTTATATTTCCTGTACCTGGGTTTTCCTTGACATAATTTTTTAAAAAATGTTAATAATCTCAATAGTGGATGGCAGAAGTAATGATAACCATATCATATACTTTTTAGGTTTACTAACATTCATTTACAACATACACTAAAAAGTTCATAATGTATTAGAGCACAGCTTAGTTAATTATAATGAAGAAAGCAGGCTACATTGCCATGAAATATTCTCTTGATTTCTGCAATTTGCCACCTCAGTTCTCCTCCAAAGAAGTAAACTTTTATAAAATCATAGATTAGTTTTATTTCCTGTGAAAACTTAAGTGACAGGAATTCTACAAATACTTTATTTTGTGGCTTGCTTAATATATTGTTTCATTGTTCACACATTTTGGAAACCATCCATTATTATTTCTTCAACCAATGTTTCTGTCCCATGTTCTTCTTATTTTATCTGGGACTCTAAATCATTTCTGATGCAATATTTTGCTAAATTTATATTATTGGGGAATATTATTGAGAAAAGTTCTTTTTTATTACTAATTGAATAATTATCTCAGTGAACTTCCTTTTATGTGTTTTCCAGTCCATATCTCTTTCTTCAGTTGTTTTTAAACCTGCTGTAAAATATACCAACGAGATTCGGAATTCCATTTTGGGGGGAGGATTTTTCGTTTAACTATCAATTTATAATTTATCTTTCTTTGCTAAAAATTTTTTACCTTGCCAGTTATCTTATTGTAATGCATTTTAAATTATTAGTTTATAGCTAAAGACTGATAAATATATATCTGTATAGACTTTGTATTTTTTCTTCCACTTGGTTTAGGGTCAATTCATATGTAATTGTGTCTTCCTTGTTATTTGTGTTGTCAAATGTTTTCTTTGAGAATGTATGAACTTTTGGATGGTGATATACAAAAGCTGGTCAAGGTTAATGCTAGACTGCTATGCTGGGAACATATTACCTGTCTGTTTAGATACTGAATCACTTCTGAATCTGTAACGTCTCTCTGGGAAATAATGTCTCATTAGCACACATTTGTCCTAGGTTGAATGTCCTCATGTTTCCCCCTCTAGGATGTTTTTATTTCCCCAATTTTTTTCCTCTTTAGAATGCTTTTAGCTTTGACTTTGCCCGTTGATTACTAAAATTCCTGAAAACTTCGTCAAGTTTTGTAGGGTCTTATTAACAGATTTTTACCCAGCTTACCAGATTTTCAGTTAATCCTTTTTAATCAATCATGTTTGAACTGATCAGCAGGGCCAGGTATAAGGTTTGCTTTTCATGGCTTCTTCATTTTCTGTCATCTTGGTTATAAAATTTTCATTATTTGACAGCTCTCTGATGCCAATAAGCACATTTTTAATATTGTTTTCAGATTTCAAAGTTGTTCTTATTAGCCATCCCATTTATCAAGGATCTTTGCCAGGAATAGAACTGCCATGCTATAATGTTCATTGGCAAGGAAGTGGGATAAGCAATGTACATGCTTTGTATCAGATAATCCTCATAAGGATCTTACAAGTTATGTAATAGTCAATGTTATAAATCTCCATTTCCACACTGGATTTGAAATTGAGGAATAAAGATAGAATAAATGGGAATTTTTCCTTTTTTCTTCCATTCTGCCGGACTACGATGTGTGAGTAGAGCAGACATGTCTTTGAAAAAGAATATAGAAATTTATACAGTCCCATTTGCACAAGCTTGTGTAAATATTTATATCACATAAGAATGTAAAGACTGGGGCTAGAATAGTTCAGTGGTTATGGCACTTGTCTGGCAAGGATGCAGCTTCATACCTAGCACCAAGTACACAACCTTGTGTTACAAGCAATGAAACTTACATGAAAAAATAAATAAAATATATTCTCTTTTTTCTTCTCTCTCAAACTCTCTTTCTCTCATTGTCCTTCTCTCTTTTAAAAAAATAAAAGAATGTAAAAGCTGTACAATAGTTCAGCAAAAACAAAGACCCAATAGGATGGACATGTATTTTAAGAATGGGTCTTGGGTTGGTTGGCAAGAGTGCCAGGTAGGCTGGCGCTTGAGAGGTTCAGGAAAGCTGGTGGTGAAACTCCAAGTCCAGAGCCAACCCTCTGCCTTAGAGGACTTCTGTCCTTTCTCTTAATTCTTTCAGCAGATTAGATGAGTCCTATTCATCTAATCTGATTAGATAACCATTGATTTAATGTTAATCTCACCTAAAAATACCTGCGAATCAACATGTCATTTGGTGTTTGACTAAATGTTTGGGTTTCATGGCACATGACATGAACCATCACAGTCTCTCAACAGTTCCTGATTTATGATCTTATACTTATAGAATATTTAACTACAGTCCCAGAAATAACAGAGCCAAGTGAAGATGGACCAAGACCACTGAAACCAGGAGCCAAAATAAATCATTCCTCCTTTAAGTTGTTTTTTGAACTGAGAAAATGTAGGAGAAGGATTTGATAGAGATAATCAATTGACTTTGATTCAGACAGGAGTGCCAACCCAGGCAGAGTTACCCAACCCTCCTGAGGAAGGTGCATTTGGGTGGTATTCAGTGGGCCACCACGCCACTGCTGCTAGCTTCCAGCTGGGGCCATCCTGTAGAGGATGTTCTCAACTGCCACCTTGCGGTTCATTGGCTGGTGCTTGTCTTGGGAATCAAAGATCTTGGCTTACAAATGGAGGCATCCCTGACAAAGAACAGAAGGATACCAGCTGGTCACTCTGTAGGCTCTGGATAAACAAGAACTTCTTAGGGGAGAGTCTGAGGACACAGAATTCACCTGCCACAACCTATTCCCTGACACTTCTCTAAAGGATTATTTAGAGAGTAAATTTTAATAACATATGTGATGGGATTTGTAAACAGAAAAGCATTACCTAAGGTAACATTATTTATGCATAATACCTTACTAATACAAAATTTCTGCCTTATACCATTATTCTTTCCAAGTTAAAGCTTATAATACAGAAATTTGTCTGTAGTATTTCTAAATACAAACAAAGCTTAATTCAATTTATATTGCATTTATACTTCTGCAGTTTGAGTTCCTAAAGTGCATTTAATACAATGACTTAAACTTTACTTAGTACCTGGAAAGAGGTGATTCAGCCTTCTATAAAGTGTTTCATTTACTATCAGGAGCTATTTTAGACCCTAGGAGAATCTGCCTTATCTTTTTTATTTTCATTCTCTTCAAAGTAAACAGAGGCAGGTATTGTTATCACATCTTGGAAATAGGAAAATTGAACTCTGGAAAGTTAATGGTTTGCCAAGGTCACTTTAACTTGAAAACATTGCTGAATCCATATTTCATGTGTAAAATAAAGACAGAATGAAAAAATTCAATATAATTACATATCAGTGTATTTGCAGAAGGTTGCAATCTTTAAAAATCAACACAACCAGGCTGGAGTGGTCGCTCAGCAGTTACAGTGATTGTCTGAGATGCACAGGGACAGAGGTTTGAACCCCAGAACCGTTGCACACAATGAAGTGTCAAAGCAATGAAAGACACATGAAAAACTAAATTAAATTGATTAGCTCTTACTCTCAGTGTTCTGCTCTCTCTTAAAAAAAGTCAACACTATCATAAGGTAGTTTATGACACCTAGGCCATCAGCAATAATGAATGTTATGTAAATTTATGTGGAACAATAAGCAACTCAGCAAGGATTGGAATATGTGAAAATATACTATGAATTCCCATTTCCATCTGTACCATGAATTCACTGGTAAAAAAGAGAATCTCCTCCCGTCTTACAACTCAGTCCTACACCAATAGCATCAATTATGTTGCTTAGACAAACATTAAAAGTCAACTAATATCCAAATTACTGAAAAATATAAGCGTTAATTAACCAATTTTGTAGAAGAATAATCCATATGACAAATTCCAGCACAAAATTATTTATATTCCCTAAAAAATTGTACTATTTTGTGAATTATATTACCATTGTTATTATCGTCGTACTTGACAGCATAATTTGTAGTATTTATACTTTAAAGTTTATATTTGATGTAAACATTAAGGCTAGCTATAATACTAACAAATAAATGTAGCATTTTCTCATGTTTTACTTTATAAACTATGTCATTTTTCATTAAATTTTCTGGAATTCCTAGTTATAACATTTTGGAAGTTGGAAGGATTTTTCACACTATTGTTGATTGATATTTTCCTGCTAAGAGACATGAGAAATAATTCCTGGCCCAGGTTAAATGCTGTCTTTAAATATGAACAGTTCATGGGAAATTACAAATAATAGAGATTATAGCTATTTGTGTAATGATTATGTGACTTTTAAGAGGTCATAGAAAGCAAAGTGTCCTCTCTAAGCAAGATTTCCTGACCTCCCCAAATGAAATGCACTGCTATTTACAGCCTTATGTCCCAGCAACCAAGCACACACTGGGTCATTTTTACATCACACTTTATAAGAATATATTATTGCAATGACCTGGCTGTTAGAATCTTTTTATGTTATTCTTTTTCCTTTATTTCAAGATTTTTGAGAATTTTGTGATTAGAATTAGAAGTCAGTTTATCATTAAGAAAAACTGAATATTTTCTTTCCTTTCAAGAGGGGCTGGAGAGGTGGCTCAGCGGGAGTGCACTTGTCCGTAATATATGAGGGCCTGGGTTGGATCTCCAGCACCACATACACAACTAAGTGCAGGAAGAAAAAAAAAAGAGGTATTAAGTCAAATTTTAAAATATTCTTCTAAACAATCAGAAAATCTCCAATTTTTGATTGGGAAATAATTATACATTTCCCCTAAGATGCCATTCAGCAGTGGTCTTTAGTGCATTTTTTAAATTTCCACGCATAGTCTCTTCCTCTGTCACAAATTTCAGTTAGATAATATGACATAACATGTAACAATTCACTGGTTTTATATTGGATGCAAAGGGTTTTGTTCCAATATTTTTATAAACATCAAAACATTGAAGCATTAGTATACACTTTCTATAAAGCTTTACTTGTTCTGAAACAAGTACTTCACAACAAAGGTACATGGTAGATTACACTTTTTTAACAAAATTATAAATGTCTGTATTTTAAAACATACATTGAATTACAGCTCAAACATTAGTATATATTCTGCATATAACAGAGTGCTTTCTACATTGTATATGTAAAATAAATTTTTGTATTTAATGTATAAAAAGAAAACTATGATAACAAGTTACCTAATCAAGAGTTGTAGTGTAAAATAAAATTTGGCCTTGTAGCTGATATAATTTTAGAATTCTGAGTTTGCCACAATTATGTAAATTATGGATGAGAAATGTGGATCACATAAACATGCCCTATACAGATCGAGCAAACAAAACCTAATCATAGCAATGTATAGATTCTGACCTTGGGGACTGAATTCACAGCTACTGCGGGCCCTTGTGAGTGCTGTCAGAAAACCAAGGGCAGGGCATCTTTTTTTTTTTTTTTTTAGATAAGTATAACTGAGGAGCATAAAAGTTTAATTTAGTAATACTGCCCCAAATAGATATGGATTTATTTAAAATAAGAATCCCATTTAGAAAGAGATATGTATTCTTCCCCTGTCACTAATAGAAGGCACTTTCCTTCTGTTTACTGAACTTCTATCATTCTGGTTTGAAATGAAATACTCCCCTACCTTCTTTCCTTCTAGTCAGACAGTTTACCATTCACTGCCTCTGGTAGAACAGCACACAGCTCAGCTGGGGCAAGTCCTGTACCTCAGGCTTGCTTTCCTGACACTGGTAAAAATTTAATTAATCAGCTTTCTCAGGTTTAAGCAGCAGCTGTGAACATCTGCCTGGGACAGTGATTCCTGACTTGCCAAGAGCAAGGCCCCTACACTTGGACCAACTATTGCTCCTCACTTTCTCTACGTCCTTAGCTCCACTTACATCTCTCTGATGCGTACATTTCAAGAAAAAAGTCCTTTTACTCTAGAGTAATCTTAATTTTTCCATGGTTCTTGGAATATGTGTTGATCCTTAGGAGCAGGCAACAAAAATGACTGGTTAATTTGAATGGAAAATATTTTGTGAAATTTGGTTTACTTAGAGAATCATTCAGAAGAGTGAAAGAATCTGTTGGGAAATACAAAAATAAATGGGAGTCCAGAGAGTCAAAAATAAACAAAAATCATGCCTCAGAAGCTGCATGCACATGCGCAAAATTAACAAAGAGAAAACCATTTGAATGAAATACCAATAGATGAGAATTTTTGTTTGTGTAGGGTATTTCCACATATAGTACTAAATATATTTTTATAATCACAGTGCTGTTACTGGCAGCTAAAACAAGGTACATAGAAATATGTGATAAATATTTAAAAGATATTACAACAGTGTAGTTCACATTTACACACATACAGGTTTATACTCCTAAGAATAATATCCAAGAGAGACAAAAATCAGACTTTTGAATGCTTAATTCAAAAATGTATTGTTCTTCATGATAATTCACAGATATACTTTGAGTACAAATTTATGCTCTTTAAATTTTTAAAAAATGTTCACAGTTTTTAAGAGTCTACCAGGTATCTATTTCAACATTTTTTTCTGAGCCCGTCTTTTATTATTTTAAATTTTATTCTAATATCTTAATTTAAACATATAAACAGTGTATCAGCTACTTTTTTAAAGATAGAGGGATAGTGAGAGAAAAAAGTGAGAATCAATTTTTTATTTAGTTTAGTTTTTAATGTGGCTTTCATTGCTCTGACATTTCCCTATACACGTGGTACAAGGGTTAGAACCTGCATTGCACATGCCAGGCAAGTGCCATAACCGCCAAGCCACCATTCCAGCCCTTGTTGGCAACTTCTTAAAGATAAAAAAAGAAAAAAAATTAAACTGTAATTTAAGTTTTATAGTGCCATACTTGAACAGCTTTAATTAAGGATCTTCAAGGTTTTCAATTACATTCATGTCATATTGTTATTTATAAACACACCTCAAGAAAATCATCAGTTTTTCAAAATTAAAGGAAAATACAAAGTTCATTAATAAAAGCAACAGTTTTGCAAATAATTTTCTTTCCTAAAATATCAAAATACAATATTTTATATTATACTTCTAGAGTATTAATACTTCAAGAACATTACACATAAACTACACCAACTGAACAATTTGTGAATATTTTATGCACAAAAGATTATATAGGCAAAATGTATTCCTGAAGATTGTAAAGCAATTTGATGATTTCAAAAAGAAAAATTCATTCATGAGCATTAATCTTACGTACTGGAATATGAGATGAGCAGAAGACTGGAAAAACATCATTTTGTGAGGGTATTTCCAGCAGAAATTAACTTTTGAGTCTGTAGACTGAGTGAACAGGTTCTTCCCTCATCAGTATTGGAAGGAATCATTCTGTCCATTTAGACACAAATAGAACAAAAAGGTGTATCAAGAATTTGGTACATATATACAATGGAATACTACTCACCCATTATAGAAGATGATATTACGGCTTTTGATATCGAATGGATGGACATAGAAAGAATTATGCTAAGTGAAGTATCCCAATCTCAGAGACTAAAGGGCCAAATGGTTTCTCTCATCTGTGGAAATAGAATACATGGGGAAGCAGTAGGGTAGTCGGCTAACCTAACACTACTTCAGATTGTATGATTCTCAGGGTAATAGGGGGATGGCTCCCTAGGCTACTTGGAGGCGTAGGGAGG